>PVKS010006943.1:0-75504 GCA_004027875.1 Aplodontia rufa | reverse complement strand
TTTGGCTGGTTTCTTTCGTGAATGCCTTCTTTCACTTAGGATAATGTTTTCAGGTTTGTTCATGTTGTAGCATGTAATACTTCATTCCTTTTTAATCGCCAAATAATATTCCATTAAAGAATATATTGCATATCACTTGTTTATTCATCAGTTGATAGGCAAGACTGTTTCTACTTCATCTTTTGAAATACTATTGCTATAAACTTTTGTGTACAAGTTTTTGTGTGGACTTGTGTTTTTAATTCTCTTGATGCATATACCTAGGAGTAGAATTTCTGGATTCCATAGCAATTTTATACTTAGTAGTTTAGGAATTTCCATGCTGTTTTCAAAAGAGCTTGCCTTGTTTGGGCTTCTATAACAAAATACCATAAACTGTGTAGCTTATAAACAACAGAAACTATGAACAACTGAAATTTATTTGTCACATCTCTGGGAAGTTCAAGATAGTGGCACCAGCCAAATTGGTGTCTGGTTAGAGTCTGCTTTCTGGGTTATAAATGGTGTCTTCTAGCTGTTTCCTCACATGGTGGAAAGGGCAAGGCATGTTAAATTTATTCCTAAACATTTTACTATTTTGGTGCTATTGTAAGGTGAATTTTTTCTTTGATTTCATTTTTTGGGACATTCATTACTAGTATATGGAAATATGAATTATTTGATCATTTAACCTGCAAGCTTTCTGAAGTCATTGCAAAGCTTTAGTAGTTTTTAGTGACTTTCTTGGGATTCTTTTTTTTAATGGTAGCACTTCGTATTTAGATTGACTTTTTTATTGGTGCATCATAGACTTACATAGCGAAGGAATTAGTATACGTACATCCATACATACACAGGTTATGACAATGAAGCTTGAATCAAATCCTAACCCAGGATTTCTGCCCCCTTGCCCACTTCCTGCCTTAGGATTCTTTATATACCAGAGCATGCTACCTACAAATACAGATAATTTTGCTTCTGAAAATTTTTTCTGTTCTTCAAAAATATTTTAGGGATAAAAATTCTTTTTTATTGGCTCTTTTTAGTTATACATAACATTAGGATGAATTTTGACATAATTATAGAAGCATGGAATATCATTTGCTGTAATTTAGTCCCCAGTACTTCTTTCTCTCCTCTCTTCCCTCCCTGCAGCCCTCTTCCCTCTACTGATTTTTCTGCTATTTACCTGCAATTTCTTTTTTCAAAAAATATATTTTTTCAATTATTTAAACTGCATTGCTGTTCTGAAAGAGGATCCCCCGAGTGGTCCATCATTTTACTTTACATTCAGATTGGCTTTCTTTTCAGCAATGTGTAGCTGAGCCTTGCTCTTTAAACCAATCAGGCAAACTTTGTCTTTTAATGGGAACCTTTAGGCCATTTGTATTTAATGTGATTATTGATATGTTTGGGTTTATATATTCCACCTTGTTTTTATTTGTCCCATCTTTTCTTTGTTCCCTTTATCCTCTTTTTCTGCCTTGCGTTGGATTACTGTAGTATTTTTATGATTCCATTTAACTTCCTTTGTGGATTTGCTGGCTTATTTGCTATACTTTAATTTTTAAAATAGTTGATTCAGGGACTACAGTATACATTTACAATTTATCACAGTCTACTCTTAAGTAATATTATACCACTTTGGAGAGTGTGTAAGAATTTTACGACTATATAATTTCAAATATTTTTGGTCTTTGTTGGAATATATTTTACTTTTTTTAAGAGGGAGGGATAGTGAGAGACAGAGAAACAGAGAATCAATTTTATTTAGTTTTTCATGTGGCCTTTGTTGCTCCGACACTTCACTGTGTATGTGGTGCTGGGGTTTGAACCCACATCCTCACCCATACCAGGCAAGCGCTGTTACCGCCGAGCCACTGCTCCAGCCCCACATTTTACTTTTACTTACATTTTAAACCTCATTATATGTTATTATTTTTAAAGATATAGAGGAACAGTTAGAAAGAGAGAATAAATTTTATTTAGTTTTTCATCTGGTTTCCGTTGCTTTAACACTTAGTTGTGTCTGTGGTGCTGGGCTTTGAACCTGGGTCCTTGCACATGGCAGGCAAGCACTGTAATCACTGAACCACTACTCCAGCCCCTCATTGCATATTATTATTATTTTAAACTGTCAACTAACTTTTAAAGTTATAAAATGAATGTTTCATATTTACACATGTATTTATCATTTCTGGTGCGTTTTTCTTTGTGTGCATACTAATTGCCATTCAAAATTTTAATTCTAGCTGATGGACTTTTTAAGCCTTTTTTATAATGTAAGTGTGTTAATGAATACATTCAGTTTTATATCTCTAAAATCACTATTTTGTCTCATTATTAAAAATTATTTTATCTTGGTTTCAATTTGGTTTGACAATCCTTTCCTTCACTTACATTAATGATGTTGTTCCACTGTTTTCTGATTTCTGGAAAGAGTGCTATCATTTTTGTCTTTGTTCTACTTTACATTCTGAGCAACCCCCCACTGCTTTGAGATTTCCTCTTTTCTGATGCTTTTAAGCATTTTGATTATAATATGCCTTAGTGTGTTTTTCTTTTTGTTTCTTGGGCCTGACATTCTTTAAACTTTTTGGATTTGTGAGTTTACGGTTCAAATCACAGTTCAAGAAATATCAGTTATTGTTTCCTTAACTATTTTTTCCACCTACCTCTCTTCAGCAACTCCAATAAAATGTAAGCTAGGCTCTTTGAAGTTGACCTACTGCTCAATGATGCCCCAGTAAGTTTCTCCCAAGTTTCTTCTTCTTTTGCATGCGTCTTGTTCTTCCTTTTTTTTTAATTTTTTTTCTGGGGATTGAACCCAGCAGTGGTTAACTACTAAGCATATCCCCAGCCCTTTTTCATTTTTTATTTTGAGACAGGATCTCATCAAGTTGATTCAGGCCTTGTTGAGATGCTGAGGCTGGCTTTGAACTTGTGACCTTCATATTTCAGCCTCCCAAGCCACTGGGATTACAGGTGTGTGCCACCACGCCTGGCCATGTGCTTCATTTTGTGTTTAAAATTTTTCATTATATCTTCAAGTTCATTAAGCTCCTCTTCTTCAATGTCTAACCTGCTATTCATTTCATCCAGTATATTTTTCATCTGAGATCATGTACTTTCCATCTCTAGAAGTTTGATTTGGGCCCTTCAAAAACAATTTCACATCTCCTTTTAGTATACTCATTCTTTCATATGTCTTCTTTAACACACAACACACTTCCAGTAGCTGTTTTAGTGTATTTGTCCATTAAATTTATCACCTGTGTTATTTCTTTTCTATTTGATATTTCTCCTCATTATTGGTTGTACTTTTTCTGCTTTGTGCATGCCTTATAATTTTTATTGGATGCCAGACACTGTGACTTTTACCTTGTTGGGTAATTATTATTATTATTATTATTATTATTATTAATTCCTTTAATGATTTTGAACTTTGTCTCAGGATGCAATTAAGTTATGTGCAAGCAGTTGAATCCTTTTGAGGTTTGTTTTCAAGCATTATTAAATTGGACCAAAGCAGACTATAGGCTAACTTACCCCAATATTGAGGTCGTATCATGTTGAATGCCTGAAAGCCTGTATATTATGAAATTTCTTTCCGTTTCTCTGGAAGGTGTCTCTTGTGACTTTTGGGGTTGTTCCATCCACTCCGGTTTGCTAACTCTTTTGTTGGGCATGGATAACTTCCTCACACTCTTGTGATGATCAGAATTCATCTGGAGACTCAAGAGGACCGTTTGCAGATCTCTAGCGCTCTCACTGTCTCTGCAGCTCTTTCCTCTCCGTGAAGCTTTTTGCCCTCTGGACCTCTGCTCTATGAATTCTAGCTGTCTTGACCTCCCTAAATTCTCAGCTCTGTTCCCTCAACTCTTCCATTTCCTGCACTGGTGCCTGGAAACTCTCTCCAGGTGGCAAGTTAGGAGTAGTTTAATTGCTCACGTCATTAAAAAAAATTAAGTTGTAGATGGACAGAATACCTTTATCTTATTTATTTAATTTTATGTGATATTATGGGTTGAATGTGAGGTGTCTCCCCAAAAGCTCTTGTGTGACAATGTGAAGGCTGAGGTCAATGATTGGGTTGTAGGAGCTTTGATCCAATCACGGAGTTGATCTCTTCATGGGGATTAACTGGCAACTGTGGGCTGGTAGGTTGTGGCTAGAGGAGGTGGGTCATTGGGGTGCACTTTGGGGGCATCCTTTGAGGTATATATCCTGTCAGGTAGTAGCTGGGAATGAGCAGTGAAATGCATGGCGAGGTCACTAGTGTTCTTTAAATTACTTTAGGGTCTTCAAGGAAACAATCAAAAGAATCAAGAGGTTTCCTATGGAAATGTAGAGAATCTGCGTTATGATTCCTCTGACAGGGGCCTCATATCCAGAATCTACAAAAACCTCAAAAACCTCAACTACAAAAATACAAACAACCCAATTAACAAATGGGCCAAAGAGCTAAATAGAAACGTCTCAACAGAGGACATTGATCAAGCCAATGAATACATGAGAAAGTGCTCTAAATCACTAGTAATCAGAGAAATGCAAATGAAAACCACATTAAGATATCACCTCACACCAGTCAGAATGGCAAAGATGAAGAAGATAAACCATAATTGATGCTGGATGTGCTGTGGAGAGATCGGCACACTAACACACTGTTGGTGGAGTTGCAGACTGGTACAGCCCCTCTGGAAAGCAGTGTGGAGAATCCTCAAAAAACTAGGGATGAGCCCACCATATGATCCTGCTATTCCTCTCCTGGGTATTTTTCCAGTTGTTTTAGAATCAGCCCATTACAGCGACACAGCAATATCATAGCAGCTCAATTTACAATAGCTAAATTATGGAAACAACCCAGATGTCCCTCACTGGATGAATGGATCCAAAACCTGTGGTACATATATACCATGGAATTTTACACAGCAATTAGAAACAATGATATTGCAGCCTTTGAAGGTAAATGGATGGCTATGGAAGAAATTATGGTGAATGAAATCAGCATAACCCAGAGAACCAAAGGTCAAACGTCTTCACTCATCTGTGGAGGCTGGAACTAGACCCTGGCCATTGAGAAAGGAGGACTATTATCATGTGTTAAATCCGGATAAGGTGTAATGCTATACAACCTAATACATTTTTAGAAATGTTTTGGGAAGGGGAGGGGAAGGATAAGGGTGGGTAATTGGGGGGCACTCTTGGGGGTAAATCTAATCTTCAGAATCTATATACATATGATATTATTTTGTTAAAAACTTATATGATTGTTCAACAAAAAAATTTCTCAATAAAAAATAAAGTATGTGGGAAAGCAAAAGGTGGTAGTTAAATTGTAGAAAATAAACAGAAGCAAAGGAACTAATTGGAAAATATATCCGGAAAAGGATTAATGGGACTAACTCTTGACAGGGTTCCTTGAGGTTGGCGTAAAGCTAGCAATTATGGCTATAAGCTTCTCCATTCGTCTGAGAAGGAAAATTCCTTTAGAAGCCCAGGCGCACTAGGATAACTTCTGATCAGCTATTGACCCCAATGCCCACATTAACATGGGATTGACTTGTAGATTAGCCCCCTAAATGAGGTGGCCACCGTGATGGTTCTGGAGAGGACCAACTAGGCTCACAAACTTTACCGCCCAACGTGAAGGAGGAGTTGAACACCTGATTGGTGAAGGCTGCTGAAGGAGGACCCCAGTTCTCCTGGTAAACATCAAACAGCAATAAATTTGGAGACAGCATTGTCTCCTTTGTGGTTTTCTGCTCAGAGATGGCCCACCCCCTCTCTCTTGAGAGTGCTTTCTGCTTGCACTTTACTTTGCTTTTACTTTACTCTCACCTCTCTTTCACTTATAATAAAATTCTCTTGCATGACTTTTGGTGTCTGAATTTAAATTTTCTTTCGTTGGAACATAAGAACCCAAGTCTGGAGTTTCAGCTCCCTGCTTTCCTGTGATATATTCTGTATCTGGTGTGGAGTCTCTCTCTCTGCTGTTTCCAAATTTGATGCCTTGAGCTCTCTGCTCTCTATGCCACCATGATATTCAGCCTCACCTCAAGCCTGGAGGAATGGAGCCTGCCTTCCGTGGACTAAGACCTCGGAAACTATGAGCCCTCAAGAGAAAACCCTTCATCCCTAACATTGTTGTCATGTCCTTGGGTCACAGAAGTGGAAAGCTGACTAAAACATATAGTGCTAAGAATTGAATCCAGTGCCTCACACATGCTAGGCAAGCAGTCTGCCATTGAGCTACAACTCTACCGTGGCCACATCGTTCCCCACCCCCTTAGGTATCCATGCCTGCTCTGCCTGTTTAGCAAGATCTACAGCTGTTTCTCCAAATTTTCCAGTTATTCAAAGTGGAAGGATACCTCCAAATCCTGTTATTCCCTTGGAGCCAGAAGTAATTCCTAGGTTTATCTTGAGTTAGGTCTGAGATGCTATAAGACAGCTGGCTAATTTTCTCATATTATATGCATATGTATGTCCTGTGATGAAGTTGAGGGAAACTCCCCATTTCAATCAGTCTGAAGATTATTTTTTGTTTGTTTGTTTGTTTGAAGTGCTGAGGATGGAACCCAGGGCTTTATTCATGCTAAGCAAGTGCTGTACCACTGAGCTACAACTCCAGCTCTAGAGTAAAGATTTAAAAGCTATTGCTATTGTTACATATTGTTTACTCATTGCTCAAACAAGGGCCCAATGAATGGAGGATAAGTTGTTGGGGCTACGAAAAGCATTCACTTGTAAAGAGTAAAATGAGAAGATGGCAAGTTAGTGCCCTGGGGCAGTGCGGGGGGGACAGCTTAAGTTTTAAGCTCCTTTAAGCAAGGTTTGGAAGGAAGGAAGGCTTAGATAGAGAAAGGTCTGATGACTACAGACTTTAAGGTGTCTGACCAACAGTCTGCAACAGGGCATTGTGAAACCCAACAGCTAGTATGCACGTAAACTCAGGGTCGTGCTGTCCCTGCAAAACTTGAAAATGTTTGAAAATATTTCAGTTACCCTTGTCTCATCAGCAACAATCTGAGAAGAAAGGAAATAAGGGAGTTTTGGTACATCAGTTTTGTACTGCACGTCCTGGACAAACATTTCTTTTTTTTTTTTAAAGGGAGAGGGACAGCGAGAGATGGACAAATATTTCTTAAATGATTAACATGTTTACACACAGAATTAAGAAGAAATCTGACCATCAAAACTGTCAAGAGAGAACCTACAGAATGGGAAATAATCATGCATGTGATCCCTCAGACAGGGGTCTAATATCCAAAATTTACAAAGAACTCAAATACTTTGATATCAAAAACACAAATAATCGGGGCTCAATGGTTTCGGGGCTCAATGGTTTCGGCGCTTGCCTGGCAAGCACGAGGACCCGGGTTCAAACCCCAGCACCAAGTACACAACTAAGTGTTGGAGCAAGTAAGGTCATACGAATAACTAAATGAAGTTGTTTCTCTCTGTCTCTCTCACTGTCCCTCTCTCTTAAAACAAATCCAATCAATAAGTGGGCCAGAGAGTTAAACAGAAACTGCTCAACAGAGGAAATGGGGCAAGCCAATGAGCATACAAGAAAGTGTTCTAAATCACTAATAATCAGAGAAATGCAAATCAAAAATACATTAAGATTTCACCTCAATCCAGTCAGACTGGCAAAAATGAAGAATACAAACAGTGGGGAGACAGGAACACTAACAAACCATTGGTGGAACTGCAAACTGGAAAGCAGTGTGGAGACTCTTCAAAAAATTAGGGTTAGATCCACCATATGAACCAGCTATCCCTCTTCTGGGTATTTTCCCAGAGGAATTAGAATCAGCACATTACAGCCACACAGCAAAATCAATGTTCATAGCAGCCCAATTTACAATAGCTAAATTAGGGAATCAACCCAGATGCCCCTCACACGATGAATGGATCCAAAAGCTCTGGTATATACATTTATATATACAATGGAATTCTACTCAGCTATTAGAAACAAAGATATTGCAACCTTTGAAGGTAAATGGATGGCAACGGAAGAAATCATGCTGAGCAAAGTTAGCTAAGCCCAGAGTCAAGGGTCAAATGTTTTCCCTCATTTGTGGAGGCTAGAGCAAAACCCAGGCGTGGGTGAAACGTAGTCAAACTCATGGATTAGACTCAACAGAGGCATAGCAACACCTAATCCATAGGAACCATAGACATGTAGGGAGTGAGGGGGAAGGGGAGAAGTGGAGGTTGGGAGAGGGAGGGAAGATAGGGAGGGATCTATGGAGACAATCAACAATGTAACATACTCTTTACCCCCTCCCAGTCAAATAATACTTATGCAATCATTTAATTCTGGAAAATTCACAATCATGTACATATAGGCATTTATATCTGTTATGGGGAGTAATATAGAAGAATCAAGAGACTGGAGTGTGAGCGATGTGGGGGTAACTACAGTTTAGGATCAAATGCATGTTGTATCACTAATTTATACACATTTATGATTGTACAACAACTCAACTCCTTAACAATGAAAAGAAGAAGAAGAAGAAGAAGAAGAAGAAGAAGAAGAAGAAGAAGAAGAAGAAGAGAAGAAGAAGAAGAAGAGGAGGAGAAGAAGAAGAGGAGGAGGAGGAGGAGGAGGAGGAGGAAGGAGAAGAAGGAGGAGAAGAAATCTGACCCAGAGATTAGGGTAGCAGAGGAGACAGAAACATTATGAAGGAAGAAATGCCAAGCTCTTTTACCCTGTTCTGATCACCCCCATTTATTTATTTACAGGCTCAGTGAAGAGTCAGCACTTTCAGCAAGATATCTTCAAGGCCTTGGGAAGTAACCTAGTCGACCATTATCATGACCCCTGTGTCAGAGATGTCATCTATGGTCAACTGAGTAGAGGACTACTAAATACATTGCTCAGTTGTATAGTAATTTTGTGGTGCTGAGGATTAAACTTAGGACTTGTACGTGCTAGACAAGGGCTCTACCACTGAGCTATATCTCCAGCCTCCCAGGCTGTGATTTTTTCAATTCAACTGAAAGCAAGTGCAGCTAGAGGGTTAACTTAGATTTTCCCTGTTGCACTATCATGACAATTACAATTATTTATATTATGAGTATGTTAGAGACATCATGTGTAAAGTATATGACATGTCACCATTTATAGAGCATCTGCTACTAGAAGCAGAATAGAATACTGGACACATAGGGCCAGAAAGTGAAGTCTGTAAATCCAGACTGTGTCATGGACTTGTGGTGGGTCCCTAGAGCAAATTATCTAACTCTGTAGAGAGAGTCAATTTTATTTGTTTTTCATCTGGCCTTTGTTTCCCCGACACCTGATTGGTGAAGGCTGCTGAAGGAGGACCCCAGTTCTCCTGGTAAACATTAAACTAACAAATTTGGAGATAGCGTTGTCTCCTTTGTCATTCTCTGATCAGAGATGGCCCACCCTCTCACTTGAGAGTGCTTTCTGCTTGAGCTTTACTGCGCTTTTACTTTACTTTCACCTCTCTTTCACTTATAATAAAATTCTCTTGCATGACTTTTGGTGTCTGAATTTAAATTTTCTTTCCTTAGCACACGAGAACCAAAGTCTGGCCCCTAAGTCTCTTTATCCACTGGTCTGTTGAAGGAATCAGGGGTAAACGTGTACTGCTGCATCTACTCAAAGGGGAGAGTGCCAGGAAAGCGGGTAGCAGGCTCAGGGCCAGAAGTTCCCTAGAACAAGAAGTCTCAGTATGTCCACCCAGTTGTACAGGGAGAGATTGATGTGGCTCAGGTCAATTTTAGACATGAACCTTCACATGGCTCAGAGATCCCTAGAGTACCCATAAAATGGATTCCTTCAGCCAACAGGACATGACAGAGAGGAGCGATTCATGGAGACTGAGAGTACTCAAGGATATCTAGTCTTTCCTTAGCATGCTGTGGGGGTATATTTATTTCAGGGTCTGTGCAAATGGGGTCTCTGCTTGGCTTTGACTACCTTTGTGACCTCAGTGGCTACTGCGGTCTCTGACACTGCTGTGGAACAAGCCGCAGCCAGTGGTTATGGGCAGGAGCTCTGGGGCTAGATAGACCTGAGTGTGAGTACTGGCATTTTCTCTCTGGCTCTGGGGAGCTTGAATAAGTTAGTTAGGTGGTGCACAGTACCTCAGTTTACTCATCTCTAAAATAGTGATTAATAATAATAACCACCTCTTGGGAACGCTATCAGTAGTAAAAGAGATAATTGATTATTGAAATAGAACATCTCTGGAAAACATAATAATGACAAAACAATAATATTGGTGAAGGTTTATCTCACATTTATTCTGTGTCAAGTCCTGTGAAAACTTTTACTGGGATCATCTCATTCAATCTTTACTACAACCTGTGAGAATTCACACTATTTCACAGTAAAGAAGATTGAGGCACAGAGAGGGTACAGGTCTTTGGTCCAGCTTCCAGTCCCTGGTCACACAGCTGGTATCAAGAAGAGAAACTGAGATTTACACTCAGGAAAACCCAAATTCCCGACCACTGCTGGAGATGGGTGAGGGCATAGAGAGGTCCATTCTAGAGGTGGGCTTTGCTGGGGCTGAAAAACAGAGTACTCGGATGTGGGCCATGAGTACTGGGATGACACAGCAAGGGGAAGAAAGGGATCGGAGGGCAGGTGATTATGCCTACCAGGTGTTGATCCAGGACCCTAGGACCAGGAGAAACCGAGGCCCAGGAGTGGACATGATAGGGGATATCACTGGCTGAGAATAGGAACCCTTTTCCATGTCTGAATATTATCTCCTGATTTTATTCATTCTTTGATTCAACAGGCATTTCTTGAGCTCCTGCTCTCCTCAGAAAGAGTTCCAGAAAGGATTCAGAAATAACTGCTTCAGAGGCAGAAGCAGTGGCTTGGTGGTTATGGCACTTGCCTGCAATGCACGAGGACACGGGTTCAAACTCCAGCACCATATACACAATGAAGTGTCGGAGCAACGAAAGCCACATGAAAAACTAAATAAAATTGATTTTCTCTCTCTCTCTCTCTCTCTCTCTCTCTGTCCCTCTCTCAATTAAAAAGAAAAGAAACAGTCACTGGGGAGGGGCTTCTCTTCCCTGGTAGAGACAAGCATAGCCTCCTGTAGTATGGATGGGTGTAGTCAGAACTCTGGGTGCTAATTCAGCGGGGACAGTGGGCTTCTAGAAAGAGTCTCTCTGTCCTTATCTCTCTCATGCTCTCTTTCTCCTCTTCGTATCTGTTACACATCTCTAACACAAGGGGATGAGAGTGGCCTCACACATGTCCTCAGGGCCCTTGCTCAGTTTCTTCTTAGAGTATAGTCTTTTGACAGCCATTTTGTGGGGATCATTTGTGGGGGATCACTCTGAGTCCATTGTCCAGGAAAGGCATGTTTAATAGAAGACGGGTTAGGAAAGGTGTCCTTTCTTGGTAAAAATCAGGACCTCCAGCCTATGCATTGGTTGAATTGAACCTCTGGCTGCTGAAAGAGACACAGGGCCCTCTCTGCTAAAAACAAAAACAAAACAACAAAAACACTCACTCATAGCTCACTCAAAGTCCTCATCATGACTCACAAGCCCCTATATGATCTGCCTGTCATTACATCTCTGATCTCAACTCCTCTCTCTCTCTCTTTCTTTTTGTTTATTTTTTAAAGAGAGAACAGTGTGTGTGTGTGTGTGTGTGTGTGAGAGAGAGAGAGAGAGAGAGAGAGAAAGAGAGAATCAATTTTTATTGAGTTTTTCATATGACTTTCGTTGCTCTGACACTTAGTTGTGTATGTGAGTGCTGGGGTTTGAACCTGTGTACTCACTCATGCCAGGCAAGCACAGTAACCTCTGAGCCACCGCTCCAGCCTCCCTCTATCACTCTTGGTCACACTGTCAGCCACGCTGACCTCCTCAACTGTTCCTTACACATGCTAGGTGGAGTTCCACCTCAGCACTTTTTTTTTCAGTTCTACTATTATTTATTTTTTTTAAACATTTTTGAAAAAAATATAATTTTTTTACAATATTTTCAACTTAAACACTATTCACCCTGAACACGTATGGCAGCTTAATCTACTCAAATATGAAGTTTAAGAAGCCAAAACTGTTCTAGCTTTGTTAAAAGAAAAGTTGTGCTGCAGACTATTATTGTGATGGTTAACAAAGTAAGGAAAAGCACCACTCAACTCATGTTACAATCTCTTTGTTCAATTGGGTTATCGGCTTCTGTTGGTCCCAAGTTAGACTTAACAGGTATGAATGGCTGTGATGCAGTAAATCCACAGAAAGCAATTCTCAAATCGTATGCTTCTTCAGATGGAACATTAGGAACAAAATTCAACATTTCTAACATGATAAACATATCAGAAAAGCCAGGGACTAGCTCTTACCTGATCACTACTTTTTGTAACCTTAAAGACACACTTGTCTCTAATGAACTATTTTAAATTAACTAATAGACCTTTTTCAGAAAAATGAGATCCTTTTTAATGAGGACAAAAACAACTGAGAAATCCTCTTAGCAATTACAACAATTTAAATTTCTCATTTTAGAAAGTGTAAACATCGACAAGTGTTAGTTCATTCTAAGGGACCAGTTCAGCCTCAGAGATTTAGAGGTCACTCAATTTGGTGCTTTGTTACAACTTGAGTGGTGCCTCTTTCCTCACTGTCTTTACATTAAGCCATGGGGCTAATTCTATTTTCAGTAAATGTTTGACAGCTTTTTACCTAATAACAGTCTCAGCACTTTTATTAAGCATGCAAGACTAACAAAAACTTTGGCAAATGCATAAGTGTAACAGTGACAAGAGAGAGCTTTTACAATTAAG
The DNA here is from genome assembly GCA_004027875.1 of Aplodontia rufa. Classification (NCBI taxonomy): domain Eukaryota; kingdom Metazoa; phylum Chordata; class Mammalia; order Rodentia; family Aplodontiidae; genus Aplodontia; species Aplodontia rufa. The sequence continues at coordinate 62,722 of PVKS010006943.1, read as the reverse complement.
TCTTCTAATACTGCCTTCACAGTGTGGAAATTGTGCTACATCCACCAAAAGAGGGCCCCGTCTACTCAAATATTTTAGTACTTCACCCCAGGAACAAATTCCTTTGCATTTGGATTCAGATTGCTCTTGACCACAAGGTCTTCCAGAGAAGAGCCATCACTGATAACAGGGTCATTAAACTGGTCTTGGATTTGGTCCATAGTTTGTGGGAGATCTCGAGCTGGAATAAACCACTCGTGTTCTTCTTCTTCTTCCCGCATTTCCTGGAAACAGCGCTCAATAAATTCTTCTTCCCACAGCTCTTCTTCTCTTTGTTGAATTCTTCTTCATTTTCCATCCACATGTACTCTGCAAATGGATTGTCATCTTCATGAGAATGACCGTTAATAATCACATCTTCATTGATGATGCTTGGGCTAGTACTGCTGCGACTTGGATCTTTCATTCATAAAGAAGACAACTAAAGGTTGGCGTTAGTTGTCGTTTTTAACCCAGTGCACCGCAGCGGGGAATCCTGTCGGCCTCCGGGGATCTCCACAGGCTGCGCCGCTCTTACCTCTTACGCTCTTACCTCTGTGGAATGCTTTCCGTCCAGATACTCATTTCCCGTAGGTTTCTGCTTCAATGTCACATTCTCTGAAGCTCCTTCCTTGGCCACTCTTTCTAGAAATGGCCCTCGTATCTCTAGTTCATTACCCTGACATAATTTTCATTACAGCAATTACCACCACGTGAACAACTACATTCCATTGCTGTGCTGTATAATCCCATGAGGGCAAGGTTTATGGGGGGGGTTGTTTGTTTTGTCCCTTGCCAGGGGGGTTGTTTGTTTGTTTGTTTTTGTTTTGTCTCTTTCCACATGGTTGTATTCCTATGGCCCAAAATGGTGTAGGACACATAATTTGGACAGAATGAATGAATGGGTGAATAAACAAATGCAAAGTTATGACTAGAGATGTAACTAGATGAGTCAAGGATTTTGCCAGGGAACGTCATCAGGTGTGATAGGATGATGACAGGATTTATTTGACCTGTTTACCGTCCTTGGGACCTCTGGGAAATGGTCCTTTTCCCTGACAGAACTTGAAGATCCTCCTGGCCCTGTAACCCATTAAAGACAGAGATCTGGCCCACACCAGGTTTTCTGACCCACCAAAAGCTCCATCTCACCTGCCCATTGGCAGGCTGTGGGTGGGTTCTCAGGCCGGCAGCCCACCCACCCCTGTCCCCCTACCATTAGCTCTACTATACATTCTCTAAGAAGGTACAAATGAGCACAATGCGCAGCACAAAGTAAGCGTTTTATAATGCTCTGTATTGTTGTGGTGGACACTGCAAGGAGGCAAATATCACCTCAGGAAGATTATTTTTTCCATGTTCAAGACTGCAGCGAACACGCAGTCAGGGTTTTCATATTGACTTTGCGCTCTCACTCTTTGGGAACCAGCCTAAAATGGTCCACAGCCATTCGATGGACCAGCCAGCTATTCCCAGTTTGCACCACCAAGGGGCGCGCGGGATGTTACAGTTCTGTCCGGGTACCTACCACGGAGGGGAGCAGAGGTAGGGTAGTGGACTCCAGGAGGTACCACTTGGGAGGGGACATTCCGTTGGGAATAAAAACACCTCCTGGGTTTGACACTACTAATGGTCTCCTCAAACCTACGTGGGCATCAACCACAGTTCTCAACCGAGGCACCACTAGCCCCATCCGGTCTGTCCCTCCTCGGTCCTCCTGGGCCATTGGACCCCGCGGTAGCCGTCATTTGCACTTCTTCAGTTTCACCCCTTCATTTCAACTTAGTCAAATCCAGCTGGGAACCGCAAAGGGGCCTGCGATTGGCTTTGGGATGTGGAGGGCGGGGTCAAGGGCCGTCCTGGGAGATGATTGGTCACCGCTACCGTGCCTCAGTAAGTACTTCCGGGGTACTGATAGCTCGGGAGGGTCCCTTCCTCCCTTTTCGAGTACCCACTGTGCGTCTTTTGGGGGCAGGCAAGATGATTGTCCAGCTGGAGTTCAGGGAGTTGGGTGAGGTGTGTGTGTTGTTTTTCAGTCTGTAGAATTTTTTTGAACTGCCCATCAACTGTCCCAACGGCGCTGAAGATGCCACCCCGGCAAAGTTCGCCCTAATCACTTGTTTGTAACCAGCCTGGCGCTGGTTGCGAGGTGTGACGGGTGCTTTCTTCACGTGAGCGCTTTCAATCATGTTTGTCCATACTCTGGAGCTTTTAGCACCGCACCATCATTCCTGAAATGCATTCAGTTAACGTTCAGGGAGAGGTCTCTGAGTTTGTTTGATGTCTTTGCCCAGTAAGTAAAAAACATGTAAGGTAGTTTGGGGAATGCGTATCCCTAGGTATGACATCTCAGATGCTGCTTGGGCATATTTGATCATTCTGAGCCCTTTGGTGGGATTGTGTCTGAGTGCAGACACAATGGATTTTGTGTGCCTGTATTTATAGGTGTGCATTTTCTGAGCTTTTGTGTCCCTTAATATGTCTTCCGTGTGTCAGCGTCAGCACCCCAGGCTATGAAGTCTGAGTTGTGTGTAATTCTGGGTCCCAGGTTATGTTTCTGAGCTGCGGGGGGCACTTTGTCTTAAGGGGTAAAGTGGCTGAGCTGTTTTGGGTTCTTTGTCCAGGGTATAAGTTCTCTGATTTGTCTACAGACTTTATTTTAAGGTTATGTGATGTTTCTGAGCCATTTGAACTTCCATATTTGTTTTTTGGGGGGTCTTTATGTTAGGTTGGGAGTTGTCTGAGTGGCAATGGGAGGTCTAGGGTGTGTATCTGAACAGCTTTGTTTCCCAGGGTTGAGAACTTTGGGCTGGTGTGTGCATGTGATGGTGTGTGTGTAGGGGGGTGCGTCTTTGTCACAGCATGTATGGTCTGGTTTTTTTGTTTTATTTTTTGTCTCAAGTTGTGAGCTGGCTCTGAAAGGATTGTGGAGTCTGTCTTAGATTGTGAGTTCAGTGGGCTGCTTTTGGTGTCTTTGGGTATCTGAATGGTGGTCTGTGTCTCAGGAGTGAAAAAGCTTCAATTTTTGGTTGTGAGATCTCTATCCAGGAACTGTGGGGTTTGGAGTGCAGAAGACATGATTTCAAAGCCAGAAGCTCCCAAGTCCTGGTTGGGCAAGTCATTTGCTTCCTCAAGCCTCAGTATGTATCATAATCAATAAAATGGGACCAATGCTCATCTTGAAGAGGAACTGTATATCTCAGCAATGTGTATATAAGACCTCTTTCAACTATACTTCAGCAAGAATTTTCTGAGAACCTGTTATGTGACTGAGTATCGTCTAGGTTTTGAGTATATAAGAACAAAACTGACAACGTCCTCAATTTCATGGAGTTGGTCAGTAAATATATAGCACACCACAGGATAGCAAGTGTTATGTAAAAAAGTTATGGTGGGCTGGGTGCCAGGAAACATGCCCCTCATCCCAGCAACTCAGAAGGCTGTGGCAGAAGGATCACAAGTTCAAGACCCAGCCTTGGCAACTTAGTGAGATCCTATCTCAAAAATAAAGAAGGGCTAGCAGTGTAGCTCAGTGGCATAGCACTTCTGTGTTCAATCTTCAGTGTTATACAAAAAAAAAGGTGGGTTCAGGAGAAAGGATAAGTGGGCAGGATGTTGGTTATTATTCAGGGTGTATAAAGAAGGCCTCTCTGAAAAGCTGCTGACAGAGTAGAGACTTGGAGAAAGGGAGGAAGCATGTCATGTGATTATGTTCAGGAAGAGCATTCCAGGGAGAAGGAGCAGCATGTCCAACAGCCCTGAGGAAGAAAGCTTTTTTTTTTTTTTTTTTTAAGAGAGAGGGACAGTGAGAGAGACAGAGAAAGAGAGAAACAACTTTATTTAGTTTTTTACATGGCTTTAGTTACTCCAACACTTAGTTGTGTACGTGGTGCTGGGGTTTGAACCCAGGTCCTCGTGCTTGCCAGGCAAGCGCCGAAACCGCTGAGCCACCGCTCCAGCCCCGGAAGAAAGCTTTTTTAAAAAAAATTTATTAAAGAGTTATTGTACAATCATAAATAAAGTAACAATATGATATGCATATATTCTTTTTTTGAGCAACCTTACAAGATTTTAACAAAATAATATAAAATGTGTATATATTCTGGATATTGCATTTATCCCCAGGAGTGCCCCCCCAATTACCCTCCCTTATCCCTCCCTTCCCCTTCCCACTATAACTCTAAAAAAACTATTAGATTGTAAAGCATTACATCTTAACTGGATTTAACTCAGATATGCATATATTCTTAAACCAGAATTACCCTCTAGATCCCTCCCCAGTCTCCCTCTCCCCTCCCCCACCTGTGGAATAAAGCTTTTTGGTGGGTTCTTTGATATCGGAGTCCTATAATACTGGTAAAGCCTCATCCCAGGTTTTGACATGAAGTGAAGGTGTCTAGTATCCTTTTCTTTATTTCTCCCACAACCTGTGAGGGGTGCGTGTGATTTCTCATATTATGGATGAAGGACCAAGGCTGAGAAAGTGCCCTGATCCTGATCTCTTATTCACACCTGGAATTCCTCAAAGGGGGGTGACCTGTTGCATCAGGAGACAAGACAGCCTCAGGACTAGGGGGATGCTATCCATTGTGAATGTCAGTATCATGATAATATGGTGAACATGAAACATGTCTTTCTTTCCCTATTTATTGGTGCATGATGATTAGACATAGCAGTGGGATTTGCTGTTACATATTTGTACATGCACACAATATAACAATATAATTTGGTCAGTTTTCATTCTTCAGTACCTCCCCTTTTTTTCCCTCCTCCTTCCTCTCCTTGGTCCCCTTGAATGTACCAGTCTCCCTTCTATTTTCATGAGCTCCCTCCACCTTTTTCTCCTTTTTCACTCTCTAGCTTCCATATATGAGAAAACATGACCCCTGATTTGAGTTTGTCTTATTTCACTTAGCATGATGTTCTCCAGTTCCATCCATTTACCAGCAAGTAACATGATATGTTCTTCATTGTGACTGAATAGAACTCCATGGTGTATAAATACCACACTTTCTTTCCATCGTTACATTTCTACAACTTTGGCACTGGGGATTGAACCCAAGGGCACTTTACCGCTGAGCTAATCCCTAGTTATTTTTATTTTTTGACAAGGTCTCACTGAATTCTGAGGATGACCTTGAACTTGCTGTACAATCATAAATATGTAGAAAATAACAATTTGATATGTATTTGATCCTATACCATAGTTAACCCCACCATTGCCCATACCATTGTCTCTTGATTCTTCTACATTATGCCCTAAGCAAATATAAATGTCCATACGTGTGTGTGTGTGTGTGTGTGTGTGTGTGTGTGTGTTGTCCAGAATTAAATGATTGCATACATATTATTTGACTTTTCATGGGGGCAAACAGTATGTTACATTGTTGATTGTCTCCATAGATCCGTCCCTATCTTCCTTCCCTCTCCCATGGCCCTGCCTCTCCCCTCCCGCTGCATATATATCTATGGTTCCCCTAGATTATGTGTTGCTATAACTTTGCTGGGTCTAATACATGACCTTGACAACCTTTCACCCAAGCCTTGGCTTAGCTCTAGTCTCCACAAATGAGGGAAAATATTTGATCCTTGAGTCTCTGGGTTTGGCTGGCTTTGCTCAGCATGATTTCTTCCATTGCCATGCATTTATTTTCAAAGGCCACAATATCATTTCTTTCTCTTTGTTTAAGAGAGGACAGTGAGTGAGAGAGAGAGACTGAATCAGTTTTTATTGAGTTTTTCACAGGACTTTCATTGCTCTGACACTTAGTTGTGCATGTGGTTGCTGGGGTTTGAACCCATGTACTTACTGAGACACCGCTCCAGCCCCACAATATCGTTTCTAATTGCTGAGTAGAATTCCTATCACAATTTTTGGATCCATTCATCCAAGCAGGGGCATGTGGGTTGGTTTCCATAATTTAGCTATTGTAAATTGAGCTGCTATGAACATCGATGTTGCTGTGTCACTGTAATGTGCCCATTCTAACTCCCCTGGGAAAATACCCAGAAGACGGATAGCTGGGTCATATGGTGGATCCATCCCTAATTCTTTGAGGAGTCTCCACACTGTTTTCCAGAGAGGTTGTACCAGTCTGCAGTTCCACCAACAGTGTGCTAGTGTTCCTATCTCCCCACAACCCCTCCAGCATTTGTTACTATTCTTATTCTTCATCTTTGCCAGTCTGACTGGAATGAGGTGAAATCTTAATGTACTTTTGATTTGCATTTCTGTGATTACTAGTGATTTTTTTTAAGAGAGAGGCCTTTGTTTCTCCAACACTTAGTAGTGTATGTGGTGCTGGGGTTCGAACCCAGGTTTTTGCACATACCAGGCAAACACTCCAACTCCCGAGCCACTGCTCCAGCCCTACATTTCTATTTTTGATGGAGGGCAGGACTCCAGGAATGAGGAAGGAACTGGGATTAGGGAGAGAGGTAGAAAGGGGGAGATGGGAAACAGTGGGGAAAAACACCTTGGCTTTATAATGTTGCCAAGATTTGGCCCTTTTAAGATGTAGCCATCCTTTCCATGCCCTTTCTTTCCCTTCCTCTCCCTTTTGTGCCTGAGCTGAATTGTTCTAACACCATTCTCCGAGGTAGAGCAAGCAAGTGTATGTGTGTTAGGGGCATCTCAATTTGGGGAGTCAGAGCCCAAGCACAGTGAGGAGGGCATCTGTACTTACAGACAACCTGGACTGGGTATCAGAGACTAGGGCCGTAAGGAGAAAGTCCAGGGGCATTAGGTGAGGGGATGACTGACTGGCTCAGGGATGCAAACTTGAGTGGGGTGAGGAGGTCAAGGGTATCGGGGGGAGGGGTTCAGTACAAGTGAGGAAGACCTCTGTGAGAGGGGGATGGCTTACATACACTGGGATTCATCGGTGAAGTAAATGTATTAGGGATAACAGGAGCTAGGTTTCTCACTTTACCAAAGGGGGTTTCAGATACGGAAAGAAGAAAACTAGAACAAACTCTGACATGATGTACTAGAATTGGAGGTCTCCACATGAACTCATGGTTTTCAGTATATATGCATATATATGCGGATAGATTGATGGATTTGGATGTGCATATGTACGTGTGTGTCATGCATACATATATTTCAGAGTTCCTGGAAAAAGCAATACCCCAGTGGCAATGAGCAGATCTGGCAAGCTCCCAGATCTTGGTTTCCAAGAGCCATTCTACACTGAAGGGACCCAGGACTCCTTTTGAGAAATGATCCATTCCAGGGCTGGGAGAGGGAAAGGATAAGATGAGCCTGGCTTGAATCGTGATGCCAACAATAAAGAGGGTGTTCAAGGGATGACGGGGACATGTAAGAAGGACATGGAAACTAACTTGAAAGGACTCCCGGTGACAAAACTAGGGACAATTTTAGCATCGAATAAACAATGCTAATAATAGATTATAGCCCATTGAATAAAATAAGAAATACTGAGTCCATACTGATATAAACAAATGTATTGCAAGTTTGATGAAAAATGGGATATTTAAATAATTTCAAAGGACCTTGTAATAAAATTTGACTTAATCACAAATGGGAAAAATATGACTCTATTAGGCAGATACCGATACCATCTTCATGAAATGATCCAAATGAGCATCATCAGAAATGGGACAAAGTGAAATCATGTGCCACGTGATAGGAAACAATGCGAACAGAACAAATACGTGAAATTCCTGACAAAGATGCATAACCTGAACTTAATCATGAGGAAAGGGGACAAACCCACCAGGGGGGCATTGTATAAAGTAACTGGCTTATGGTTTACCAAATCACCAAAGCTTGGAAATATGAAGGAACTATTCCAGATCAAAGAACACGAAAGAGATAGGATAAGTAAATATAACATGTGATTTTGAACTGGATTCTTATGCTATATATAAACTGCATTCTTGGGAAAACGAGCACATTTTAACCAGCCTCTCTTAGCTCTCCATTACCATACCAAGAAACCTAAACTAATAAGAAAGAAGAAAGTTATTTTGGCTCACAGTTTTGGAGGATTCAGCTCATTGTTTCTGGGTCCGTGGGAAGGCAGTACATTGTAGTGGGAGTATACAGCGTAGAAAAGCTGCTTACCTTATGGCTGGTGTGTAATAAAGAAAGGAAGAGGAAGGGGTGAGGTCCCACCATCCCCTTCAAGGGCATACGCCCAGTGCTGGAAGTTCTCCCACTGGGCCTCATCTCCTAAATTTTTTGCCACCTCAATAGCTCCAAGCTGGTGACTAAGCTTTTAATAAATGCATGAGCCCTCAGGAGACAGTCCATATCTAAACCATAGCAGGATCTGATGATCAGATGGCAGTACTATGTCTGTGCTAACTTCCTGGGTTTTTTTCATTGTATATGATATGAAAATATTTAGGATTTCCCCCCGCTGTACACAAACACAAATAATTCCAGATTTATTGTGGTTGTCTGGACACTTCCTGGAAGTTAAGAGACCTGAGTTAGAATTCTGGTCTTCTACCAGTAGCTTTGTGATCTTGGATAGTCACAATCTTTAGTTTATTCATCTGTAAACTCAGAAGGTCAGAATACATAACTAGGGGTCCAGGCTGTGGTAAAATTCCATGGAAAATATATCTTTAAACACAGTATCTAAGTATTTTCTCCTTCCCTTCTATATAATACATTGAGTTTTTCTACTTAATGTTATCCCAAATGCTTGCTAAAGAGCTTTTATTTTTTTCTTTCTGCCACATTTTTAATTGTTATAGCTGTACATAATACTGGGGTTTGTTGCTACAGATTATTACATGCAAATAATATAACAATAAATTTGTCCAACATAATTCCTGGTTTTGATGGTAGTATTGTGGTAAGTTAGGAGAACGCCATGTCCTCATGTTCCTGCCACTGACTCAGGGGAGAGGAAAAGGTCTTTGCAACTTTTTTTGTAAAAATTGTTTCAGAATAAAAATTTTGGAAAACATGATGCATTGCATGATGTCTTATATGCTTTATACTTGAAATTCTTTTTAAAAGGAAATAACTCAGGCTGGACGTGGTGGCACATGCCTGTAATCTAGTGACTTGGCAGACTGAGGCAGGAGGATTTCAAGTTCCAGGCCAGCCTCAGCAGCTTAGTGAGACCCTGCCTTAAAAATAAAAAAATGAAAAGGACTGAGTATGTAGCTCAGTACCAAAAACGGAAATAACACCATAAATATTTATTATTTGAGCTATCACTAGAATGAAGTTTAAAACGGCAAGAATATAAAAGAAACCTTATCCTTCCTTCCCTTAACATTTCCTCACTTGGTTTTAGGGTTGTTTGTTGGTTGGAATTGCAGTTCTGGAGCTTGAACCCAGGGTCTGATGCATGATGCTACACAAGTACTCTACAACTGAGTCACTCACCCCAACCCTTAGTACTTTCTCCCTAGGTGTTACTTGGGCTGTTTTGTTTTGTGGTGCTGGAGATGGAACCCAGGGTCTCGGGCATGCTAGGCAAGTGCTCCACCACTGAGCTAAACCCCCAGCCCCAGGTGTGTTTTCCGTCAACTGCTCTACTACTTTCAGCTGAAAGAAGATAAGCCCAAGCCCCTGCCTGGCTCCCTGTGCCATGTTCCCCAAGTACCAGCATTTCTTCTGTCCCAGGCATTTGGATTCCTTGTTTTCTTTAAACACTTGCGTTCATTCATTCTCATTTTACATGTGATATCTTAAGTAATGGTATCACTGAGCATGGTTTAATCACCCGGGGATCTGTGGAATGAAATAAGAGAAGGGAAATGTGGTTTGGAGACAGGCCAACCTTATTATGTCAAGTTCTGACTCTGCCCTTTTCCAACTGTGTGACTTGGGCAGGTCACTTGTTCTTGCTGAGCCTCCGATCCTCATTCATAATGGGGGTCTGATGCCCACCAGGCAGGGTAGTTGTGGGCTTTGGGAAGGATGTGTGTAAACATCCCTCATGTTGGCCCACATTGAGTTAATCTGGTAGTTGACACAGCATAGCAGGGCAGGCAACAGCAGGTGCCAGAGTGACAGGACAGTCTGAATTGCCCCTGTGTCAAGCAGTGGGCAAGTTATTTTATGCTCTCGCTCTCTGTGCCTCCCTTGGATCACCTGTTGTTGGGTAGTAACTATTCCTCCTCACAGAGTTATGTAAGGGTGAAATGAGATGATTTGTTAATCCCCAAGAATAGCACCTGGCACAGAGAAAGACTAGGTACATGCCCGCTGTTGTCACCCCTTGCCAGAACCTTGTAGTCGTGGTTCCCCACAATATATACCCCACTTGCCAGTGTGGATTATTCTAACAGTGGATGATGTGCAGGGTGGAACATCTATGCTCCAGGTTCCTTCCTAGCCTGCTTCCTCATGAGGCCCCGGGTCATTCACATTCTTACCAGAGGACCTGAAACGTCTTCAGTGCCCTCTGTCACTGAGGCTGACCAGAGGAAAGGGCCATCATCTCAACATTCCAGTGACACCATCCTTAGGCTGCAGGGCTGGGTGTTTCTGACACAAATGGGCTGGGAGGAAGGGAAGGAGTGGGAAGGATGTATGTCCCACCTGAATTTGTTTCCAGTCGCCGATGGACATTCGCAACAAATTTAGTGACTCAACAATTCTGGAGGTCGGCAGGCTGCATTCCTTCATGAGACTCTAGGCGAAGAATTCGTCCCCTTGCTCTTCCAGCTTCTAGAGGCTGTCCAAAGTTCTTAGCTCGAGCCCCTTCCCTCTATCTTCAGAGCCACCAAAGGCCAGTTGGGTAGGGTGTCCATCATGTGGGGGACAACAGCATGTAAATGTCAACTGCCATACAGTCCATACAGTGATTCTATTAGTAACAGTGCTGTCAGCATTTACCACACACTTTGTGCTAGATACTAGCTGACCACTTTACAGGAATCCTGCTTTTCTCACATTAACTTCAAGAGCGTAAATTCTATCTTAATCACCAGCTAACAGATGAGGAAACTGAGGCTTGGGGGCCTTATTTTATTTTATTTTATTTTATTTTGTTGGTACTAGGAATTGAACCCAGAAGTGTTTTACCTCTGAGCCACATCCCCAGCCTTTTATGGTTTTTATTTTGAGGCAGGGTCTCACTAAGTTGCTAAGGCTTGTTTTGAACTTGCAATCCTCCTGCCTCTGTCTCCTCAGTCACTGGGATTACAGGCATGCACCACTACACCTTGTGCCTTCTGTATTTTTATCATCCCTGGGCTTAGTCCTTCTAGGGGACTTCCTTTTCATCCTTTCCCTCCTCTTCTTTGTACTAGTTCCAGCATCTGAATTTCACAGTGGACCCTGTTCTCTCTGTCCTCAGCCCTGAAGCAGCTGTCACCTGCCCACCTACAACCCCTCTACTTCCCTTTCTGGGTATCTGTTATATAGCATTGAAGCGATTCCAAAGACTTACATAATTTGCTACAAGATATTTTGGTTTTGGAGCTTATGTTTTGATGTTTTACAAATGGATATCTTATTGGATCCCATATGTGAGAACTTTCGAGTTGAACTCCCCCCTCCTTTTAAGAGTATAAGCAAGTTTCCTCCTCAGAATCCACTATATGTGAGTTATTGATCTCAATTATTGGACTTCAAAATATGCAAAAACTCAAGAATTTATACTCCTTGAGAGCTTAGGCAGGGCTACACTCTGTCACCTGCTTTTCTGGAGAGAGAGAGAGAGGAGAGAAAGAGCATCACTGAACAATGTCATCCAGTTCTCTGCACAACGAGAGCTTAGGCTGCAACAGGCAAACACTGGAACCACCCTCTAACATCAAGGGACCTTACGGTCATTGTCATCTCCACTGTGGTAGTTAAGCCAACTTCTCCTGAGAATCAGTTTTATAAAGGGTATACGTCAAACTTGGGTTAGACCTTACTTTCCACGGAGGTCTTTTTCAATCCCAATTTGAGCAATTAAACTTTAATAATTTTGGAACTCATACACTATGTGACTAACATTTCTCATTCATGAAATATATTTCCTGTGAGTTTTCTTCATGTTATTTTTTCCAATTAAACATTGTGAACCTAAAAAACACTCTCTTTTTATGTCAGTAGGTGGTGTGTGATTCATGAAATCATAGTTTGATCATTTCCTTATTTCCAACATATGCTAAAGTATCTATGGTACAAGGTGAAGCCAGGAGCAAGCCTAAGCTTCCCTGTTAAGTCAAAATGACTTTTGTTTTCATTCAGGGAACTCTGGCAGAAGACTATGGCTTTATGGTGACTGTGGTTGCACCTGGAGGTCTTGAGGTCACCAGGCACAACTCAGCCATGGGTAGTCTAGGTTGCAGCAATACCTGCCTTTGCCAACAGGGGGTGTCACAGTTCCGAGACAGAGAAGGCCTCAGAGAAGACAAAGGAGGGACTTTTGTAAAACATTAACTCCTACTGGGGTCATAGGTCCCTGGGTGCATAAATTTCAGAGCAGGGTGTCCCCTGGAACATTCTTCGCTGAATATGGACAGGTGGATGCAGCCTGGGGGCACTGCCCCTTCTTGATGGGCCCAGGTTTTAGTGAGTGCTAATCTGGATCTTCTGCATATGCCCCCTCTTCTTTGTTCTCTTCCAGAGCCCTCCTCCTACCGGGAGCTACTTATTCCCGAGGCTCTCATATTTTTAATTATTTTCTCATGTCTAGTATTCATTATAGGTCCCCCACACACACACACACACACAAAATGTACTCACTCTGAAGTTTGAACCATGGGCAGCAGGCTATAGCTTGGCCAGTCCTGAGGGCACAGGTCTAAAGGCACTGGGGACAGTTCAAACAGAGCCTGGAATTTAGGAAAAGGCCACCACCAGCCTCCAACCACACCCTGGGCAGCTGCCGTATCAGCCTCTGTCTATTCCCCTTCCAGGGCCTGAATGTTGGGTCTAGAACCTCTAGTTGTGGCAAGTAGATGCCCTAGGCCTGGTAGTCTAGGGGAGACACAGGCTGGCGGCAGGGTGAGGGGAGGCAGGGGGCTCAAGGTTGGAAGCAGCAGAAATTCTCCACATGGCTTGAGGGGATGTATAGCTGTGGGTGAAGGGGCCTACCTACCACCTGCTCACTGACTTGCTATGCAGCTGCAGGCTCGGGTCCTGCCCCTTCTGGCCTGAGTCTTACCTGCTCAGAGGGCATGATTCCACTCCTGGCATGTAGGGGATGCTCATGAGTGGAGGGGAGCTGAAGCCATGAGAAAGCATACCTGGCCCAAAAGGAGGGGAGGGTCATAGTTGGTGGGGAAGGACAGACTTGGGCCACCTCACCCTTAGGGACTGCCTTCCTAGAAGTACTCAGGGTGGCTCTGAGAAGTACTCAGGGATGATCTGAGGCTGTGACCAGAATCATGGGCCAGAGACCAGGTGAGGCTGTCTTCATAGTGCTTTGTGGCAGGCAGCCGCCTCTTGTCACTGGCCCCTTCCTATTTGTCCTCATCTTTGCCCACTAGGGCCCACTGGTTATTGTGACCCACATGCCATCATTAGAGCTGTGAGCCATCATCGCAACAGCTATCAGGACAATACTTATGATAGTTACTCAGCAGTGGCTCACATGGTCTCAGATGATTCTGATGATATGACATTATTTATTGCCATCGTTTATTCAGTCATTCTCTTGGGTGGTTAGAAGGTATTTGATTTACTTTTTTGCCCTCATAAACTATCTGATGGATAATCTTGCCCATACGTGTAAACTTAGGAAAGATACAAAGATGCTCATGTAGTAATAACCATATTTATAATAGCAAAAAAAAAAAACCCACCCTAGAAACAACCCAATTGTCCATCAACAGGAAATGTACAAATAAATTGTGCCATCGTAGAATACTACACCCTGGAGTACTATGAGGTGGAATGAAGCAACACACATGCAGGAATAATGTTAAGTGAAAGAATCCAGATACAAAAAGGGAACCTACTATATGAGTCTCTTTATATATGGCTTAAACCAGACAGAATTAGTATTAATACATACATATACCTGTGTTAAAACAATTTTACAGAGCACAAGAATTCTTACTGCCTGGTTGGCAAGTTTTAATTTTAAATTTCCTTTCAGACTTTGCTTTGACTCATGGATTATTTAGGAGTGTATGACTGAATTTCTATGTAGCTGGAAATTTCCCTGTTAACTTTATTGGGTTTTTTCCTATTTTTGTTAGAGAAATTTGTATGATTTCAACTATTTTATATGTGGTAAGATTTACTTCATGTTCTAGGGCATGGTCTATCTTGGTGAAACTTCCATATGCACTTGAAAAGTATATATAGTCTGCTATTGTTATGTAGAATGTTCTGTACATGTTACATGTTAATTAGATCCAGTTAGTTCATGGTGTCATTTGTTTCATCTGTATATTTCTGATTTTTTTCTGTTCTGTATGATTTGGTTATGTGTTCTCGATCTTTGTTGTTCAGTTCTGTGCAGAATAAAAGTTAATATAGCAAGCCTGAGTCGATCGTCCTTAGAAGGGCCAGCTTACAAGATTGGCCCTTGTTTGGCAACTGGGAACATGGATTTGGGGATGTTTCCTATCGCTATTTACCTGATACAAGTGATTAACTCCTCAACTCTTTGTTCAAGCAATATGGTTTATGCTGAACCCCGACTTTCCTTCTGGGAACCTGAAATGTTGTTATATGTTAGGCAGAGGGCGCCTATGTGAGTAGCCCACAGTACAAAAACATAAAGCAAAGCAAAACAAAAAACCAAACAACTTGGGCAGTGAGGTTCTAATGAGTTTCCCTGGTAGACAACATTTCACACATGTTGTCATAGTTCATTGCTGAAGGGACAAATTGTGTGATTCTGCTGGGAAAGGACTTTTGGAAGTTTTACTAGTTTGTGTTAGACTTTGTCCCTTGCTTGTATACTCTGGCTATAACAAGTCTTAGCCATGAAGACAACTATATGTTGAGTTCTGTGAGTTCTAGTGAATCATTTAAAGAAAGGGTAGTCTTGCAGATCCCTGGTACAGTGGCTTGACTCATTGGCAAGACCTGACTCACTATAATAAGGTAAAAGCTTTATTGAATGAGGGAAGGATGAAGGGGTAAGAGCAATTAGCCTTTGGTACCTGGGGGACTCTGGATTTACCTGTAATATGAAAGAGCAATTGAGCTATTGTATTATGAGAACTAAATGCTAATTATGGAATCTAAAAATAATACATTCGACTGCAGGAGAGAGAGCTCGTAGAATCCCTTGGCAACTTTTGCCATGTTGGATGATGTGAGGGCGATTAGGTGCAGCCAGGTGCTGACTTTGGTTTTTGTTCTTTCTCTAGGCAGCAGGAGAAAGGAAAGGATCCAAATGTTCCCAAAGGTGGGCTTTGGGGAGACCAAAAATGTTAAATGGTTTGAGTTGCTCTTTCCTTCAAATGGGAGGGGAAAATTGATCAGTTCCCTGGGCTGGAGCAAAGATTTAGATAAAGCTGAGGGGGAAACACTCTTCAGCCTGTCTTTCAGCTTGGATGCTACAGCCCCTTTCCAATGCCCCAGACAGGATCTCCCTTATTTGGTATAATGGCAACCCTGTAAATGCTAAATGTACTGTTAGGGGTTCGAAGAAATTTTCAACAAGATGGGAAAAAGGGGGGTTTAAAAATGACCTTGCATTTTTGTGGCTGTTGCATCTGATGTGTGATAAAAACCTATTTAACATGGCAGGCAGTTTGACTCCTCAATGCAGCTGTCTCCAGCAAAGGATTGATCTTTTCCATTGTTCTCATTGGATAAATGATAGAGACAAAAGGGGTGGGAGGCTCTGGAAACCCATTTAATTTTTTTTTCAATTCAGGATTTCATCCTGACCAGTTCCTAAATGTGATGTGTTTTCGTAGTTAACTTATATAAAATTCTTTCCCTATGAAAATGATTTTCATCATCTTGCATATAGTCCCTCCAGACAAAAGAACTGGAGGAGAGTAAGGGATAATTAAAGAAATGTGGAGTTTAGACTATAGAATGGAACATGCTGATTTCCTAACAATGGAGAAACCACAAAACCTGCCACCTGGGGAGAGACAAAGGAGGGAGAGAGGACATTAATGATCTGCTTCTTTAAATGGTTCCAGAAAATTTCTGCTTTTCCTCCTCACACTAACTTTCCATCCACTATGAAAACTCTGAAATCACACTGACAACTTTCCATAGGCACAACTGATAAGAAAAGATAAAAAGAAAAAAACGAAATTACTCTGACTGCTCAGTTTCCAATCTCACCTGACAGAGACAGCAGGGGTGACCCTAGCATGTGAACTTCCCATGCAGAACACCCATCAATGCCATCCACACTTGGAAAGGGGATGAACTGGTGTCAGGGACAAAGAAAACTGGAACTGACTGCATTCTGGCAGTTCCTTTGAAACCAAAGACACAAGGACCATGGTGGAGGGATATTCTAGGGGCCCTGGTCAGCTACCCTGCCTGATTAACATATGTCCTGCTGGGTGTGCCTGAACAATTGTAATTGATTGGTTTCCAAGATTGTACTTGCGTGTGCACCTGCCTATCCTGAGCCTACCTCAGCCCTGACAGGCATTCAGGTCAGGCCAGAATTGGACTGAGCTTGAGCTGGTCACTTGGTCCAAGAAGACAGAGTAATAGAAACTTAAGTAGTCACCTGCCTTTATAATATAGACCTTCCAGGATAAGGGGATTTGTATCAGCTGGCCTAAGATGGTTAGTTTTATGTGTTCAACTGGCTAGGCCATGTACATGGGTATTTGTTCAAATACCATGCTTGATGTCTTTGGAAATACTTTTTGGATGAGACTAACATTTACATCCGTAGACCTTGCATAAAGAAGATGACCCTGCATAGTGTAGTTGGGCCTCACCCAATCAGTTCAAGTCCTTAAGGGAAAATAGACAGAGTCCCTCCAGAAAGAAAATATTTTGCCTACAGACAGGAACACCTTACTGGCTAAAGGACATAAAAGATCAGTACTTCAGGGTGGTCTCATTCTGCTGCACGGTCCCTAATACAGAGACTTGTGATATTCCATTTCCCTCCTACCCTCTGCACAGTGACATCCATATGGCTCATCATTAGGACACTGGATTTAGTTATCCAATCATTTGGGTGTTGACTAGGCTCCTCCTGTGTGCCAGGCCCTCTATCCTGAGGACTCATGGGTATACTGGCTATTTCCCACCTTCCAGGAAGGAACAAGCAGTCTGGTGAGGGGGAGAAAAAGAGATGGAAACGGAACCTCAGTGTAGTAAGAGCAATGGGCATAATTGTTTTTATCCACCAGGTCATGAAAGATCACACTATGAACATTTCCCATGTATTTTTCCCCATCATTTATCTTTACAGATCCTTCAGGTTGGTAAGTTACATTACCCTTATTCTGTTTCCCACAGGCATGCACACCTGCAAGGTAAACTGATATTGGTATAATGTATCAGATCAGAATGAATGCAAGAAAACAGAATTACCTTCAATGATGTGATTTTCCAAAGCAGTTAATAAGTCTCTGTAAGATTCCAGATGTAACAAAATACAAGCTTCTGTTATTGTATAGGAAAATTACATGTGTGGAAAGTCCAGTATATTTGTCTCGGGAGCATAGATCTGCATCTTGTAACCTTAAGCCCCCAAATAGCAGTAGCCCCCTGTAATCTTTCCAACACCAAAACTGCACTCTGACATATGCAACATGCCCCAAACTGGGTAATGTATTGGTTACAGCCTTAGGATTTAAACAGTACACTTAAACTCTTATTCACATCAAAGGATGGTAATGTTTGTGTCAGTACTAGAATTTGGTTTAGAGGAAACAACTTGGCATTGTGGAGAGGGGCACACTAGTTTCCAGGAAGGATTGTGGCAACCTTCCTCCTTTGTCTTGCTTCCTAGGGTAAGAAAGTGGTTCAAGGAGAGCTGTGGGGAGATATAAAGCTTCATTTTAAAAGTCAACCACTGCCATAGGACATTATGC
Organism: Aplodontia rufa; assembly: GCA_004027875.1. Classification (NCBI taxonomy): domain Eukaryota; kingdom Metazoa; phylum Chordata; class Mammalia; order Rodentia; family Aplodontiidae; genus Aplodontia; species Aplodontia rufa. The sequence continues at coordinate 44,782 of PVKS010006943.1, read as the reverse complement.
CCAGGACAGTTCTGTAGCATTCATGACTCCTGGCTCCTGATGTCCTTCTCCTCAACAGGGACCATGCTCTCCAGGCAAGAGTAAGGGGTTGTGCCAGATCTCTAAGATACCAGGGGAAGCTCTCTGTTGTGGGATCACAGAGGAAATTGGGATAAGTACAGATGAAAGGAAAAGAGGGATAATGATCTCTGCACGAGAGGGGTTGAGTGTCTGTTAGGCCAAGGGAAGATATTTGCCCTAAGTCCTGGTAGTGCTCCAAGTTTTGTGGAATATGCAAGAAAGTATACAAGCTGATGGGAGGCAGTGATTGCCTCATCCCACATCATATGTGTTAAGTGGTCCCCGAGAAAAATCTATGCCCTTTGGGGATCTGAAAGGTCATTTCTGTTGGCTCTGGTGGTGCTGCCCCGTAATCTTGGTTACTTGAGAGGCTGAGGCAGGAGAATGGTCAGTTCAGCCCAGCCTTAGCAGCTTAGCAACTTAGAACCTGTCTCAAAATAAAAATGGGCTGAGGGTGTAGCTCAATGGTATAGCATTCCTGGGATAAGTCACAGAACCACAAAGCAAACAAATAAGATTGTGGTCTGTTCCCACCAAAATTTTAACTCAGGTTAAAATTTAATTGCCAATGTAATATATTGAGAGGTGGGAGAGCCTTTAAGAGGTTTTAGGGTCATGGAGGCCCTGCCCCACAAAAGAATTAATGCATTTGCTATAAGAGTAGGTTAGTGACTTCAAGGGTGGATTATTTAAAATCAAACCCACCTTTTTTATAAAGAGAGAGGGACAGTGAGAGATAGAAAGACAGAAAGAATTAATTTTATTTAGTTTTTCATGTGGCTTTCTCTGCTCTGACGCTTCATTGTGTACTTGGTGCTGGGGTTTGAACTCCTGTCCTTGCCAAGCAAGCACTGTAACCGCTGGGCCACGACTCCAGCCCCATCAAACCCACCCTTTGTTTTCTCTCTTGCACATTCTCTCTTGCCCTTCCACTTTTCCCACCGTGAGATGAAACAGCACATGGCTCTCAGCAAAAAGAAGATAGGTAGATACTGCTGTCATGCAGTTGGACTTTCCAGTCCTCAGAACTGTGAACCAATATAAATCTCTCTTTTTTTTTAAGAGAGAGTGACACTGAGAGAAAGAGAGAGAGAATATCAATTTTATTTAGTTTTTCATGTGGCTTCTGTTGATCCACACTCATTGTGTACGTGGTACTGGGTTTCAAACGCGCATTGTCGTACATGCCAGGCAACTGCGTAACCATTGAGCCACCACTCCAGCCCCAAAACCTCTTTTCTTTATAAACTCCCCAGTCTTGAGTATTCTGTCATGGCAATAGAAAATGGACTAAGACAGTACTCACTGCAATGCTATGAGGCAAGTATTAATGTGAACATCCCTTTTTACAGATGAGGAAACAAATAGATTAAGAGGTTAAGTAACTTGCCCAAAATTATCTAGCTAGCAAGGACTGAGTCAAATTTCTACCCAGGTTAGAGAAACATAAAGAGACATGGAATCCAATCCCCAAAGTCTAGAATGTAGCACAGTGTCAGATGTCCTCTGGATCAAAAGGCACGTAAAAATGTCCAGTAACATTAATTGACTTACACTGTATCTGTGTATGGATTGAGCATGATGTCTGTTGAGCACCATTATATAACGTGGGAATGATGAGTCAATACGTGGAAAGCACAAAGAATGGTTTGTGACCCACAACAAACTTTGTTATGTGTTTGTAATTATTAAATTCAGCAGCAATATCCTTATCATTGTCATTATATCAAATAGGTTTGATATAGTATTAAACAAAAACCCAAGAAATGGAGGGGGTCACTTCAGGAACATGTTTTACTGTCCTCCTGTTCTCTAAGGATGACAGTGTGTACATGTGTGTGTCTGTGTGTGTGTGTGTGTGTGTGTGTGTGTGAGAGAGAGAGAGAATATGTCACATAAAGAGACAGGCAGATAAGCAGAGGAAGAGAAGGAGGAAGAGGAAGAGAAGGAGGGACAGGGAAACTGATATCCTGAGTAAAAGGATGTTTTGACAATCAGGGAAGAGGGGCTTTGGACTAAAGAAAGTGAAGTAAGCACAGAAAAAATGAAAAGATTAGATATTTGGGAAGTAAAATGGACAGAACTCAGCAAGGATTTGGATTTAAGGTGCAGGAGAGAGAGAATTGTTAAGACCAAATTTCTGTAATGGGTTATAACAGTCTGATGGTGCCATGCACTGACATGGAGAACATGGGAAGAGGATTAGGTTTGTGAAGAATTCAGCAAAAAGACCTTTTTGAAAAATGAACTCATGACTTAAATATATTTATTTTCCTTTTCCTTAAAAAGTCAGGAGTTTTGAGGATTTGGGGAATTAGCTCAGTGGCAGAGCACTTGCCTAGCATGTGCAAGGCCCTGAGTTCGGTCCTCAGCCCTGAAAAAAAAAAAAGTCAGGAGTTTGGAGATGTACTTTATATAGTAAATGCCAACTTTTTAAGTTATACAGGTTGTTGAATGTTGACAAATGTATAGTTGTTTAACCACAATAAAAATAAAATTTCCATCATTCTAAAATGTTCTCTTGTGCACATTTCCAATCGGATTGATTTGTCCACTCCCACACTCTGGAAACCATGGATATTATTTCTATTCCTATGGTTTTGCCCTTTCCATAATGCCATTTAGATGAAATCATATAATGTATAGCCTTTTATGTCTGCTCTCTTTAGAAAAGTTGAGATAAATCCATGTTGTTACATGCATCAGTAGTTTGTTTTTTTATTACAGAGTACTATTCCTTTTTTTTTAAAAGAGAGAGGGGCAGTAAGATAGAGAATCAATTTTATTCAGTTTTTCGTGTGGGTTTCTTTGTTCGTGCACTTCGCTATGCTCGTGGTGCTGGGGTTTGAACCCGCATGCATCTTCGCACATGCCAGGCAAGCGCCATAGCCACAAAGCTACCGCTGTGGTCCCCCAGAGTACTTTTCTTTGTGTGGCTATGCCTCAGGGTGTTTTCCCCTTTTAGTCCATATACCTGTTGTATATTTGTGTTATTAGTTTGGTTATTATGACTAAAAGTGTATGACTATGTGAGAACAGGTCTTTGTGTGGACATGTCATTTCATTTCTCTTGAGTAAAAACCTCTAGTACAAGTGCTGGGTCATATGGTATGTATGCATAACATTAAAAGAAAGTGCCTGATAGAATCAATTTTATTTAGTTTTTCATGTGGTCCCCGTTGCTCCAAGACCTCGTTGTGTACATGGTGCTGGGGTTTGAACTCGCATACTTGGACATGCTGGGCAAGCGCCATAACCGCTCCAGCGAAAGTGCCTGATAGGATACACTCCAACTTTCTTTTTGTGACATACCTTTCCCCTCCTTTAACATGTATCAATCTATATTATCGAATCTAACGTTCTCCTCTAGACAACATATGTGGGATCCTGTTTTTCTATCTGGTTTAATAATCTGTGCCTTTTAATCAGATTGTTTAATCCATTCATATTTGATATTACTTTAATAGACTTACATACTTGTCATTTATTGTTTTCTGTCTCATCATTTTTGTTCCTAAATTTCTCCTTTGCTGCTTTCTCATGCATTAAATGAATATTTTCTAATGCAGTATTTTAATTCCCCTAATTATTTTTATCACTATCTTTTTGAGTGATTTCCTTAGTGGTTGCCCTAGGGCATACTGTCTACAACTAACTTATCATAATTGGTTTCAGATTTATACTGATTTAACTCCAGGAGGCTGCAGGAAACTCTCTTGGCAAGATCCATCATCTGCACTGGTGGTAGGGATGGCAGTGGCAGTGGCGGTGACAGAAGCAGCAGCAACATTGGCTCCCACTGCACATGCAGGTGCAGGTTACCGCTGCAACGGTTGCTGCTGCAACGGTTGCCGGACAGAAATGCATCACTGGACATGGTCAGAACCATGCTCCTGGCCTGGTGAAGACCTCCTCTTCTCTGTGACAGCACCAGGTCCTGGCTCGGGCTCAAGACCAACCTGCTGCATCGTCATGAGCCTGCTTTGAGCTGCTGGCCTAGGAGGTGCTTACCCACATAGCCCACCTGCTTGGCTTGGCCTGACAATCTCCACCCTACCTTCACCTCATCCTGTGCAGCTGCTTGGCTGCACCCCAGGATGGCGGTAGCTATCTATAAATATAACCTATATCTAAGAGACAAAAGCATAGAAAAACAGAAAAAAATATCCCTTGGAGTAGGGTCAGGCCCCACCAATTCTATCTCATCTCTAACAATCTCCTACCCCTCCTAAGCGAGAGGGGTTTGAAATGAAGCCAGACGGCCTTGAGACTCAGATGACAGAACTGCCAGGCAATAGTCCTCACTCAGCCTGATGCAACTGCAGCCAGACAGGGACCCAGCCTGAGCACACTGAGGACCCTCTCAGGTGGGGGAAACCAGGAACCACTAGGGTCCCACAGTCCAGTGGGAAAGCTGATGTGCCCCTTCCAACCACAGACCCTTATCAATGGTCTTCTCTATGCCAGGGCTGCCCAAGGAGCTGGGGTACATCAGTGACAGAAATCGCTGGCCAGAGAGCCAGGGATGGAGCTCAGCGGTACAGCACCTTCTTACCATTTGCCAGCACCTGGGTTCCACTGCCAGCAAATCACAGAAACCAAAACAAAACAAAAATAAAAACCCATCCCAGATACCATAGCTCCAAAAGGGTAGTGGCAGGTGGTAGAGTAAGTACTCAACATAACAATTTTGGTAAAATGCAGTGTTACAAGGTGAAGGATGCTGTGATTAAAAAAGAAAAGCTATTTAGATTGTGGACATAGGATCAAAAATATATGTAGTGGGGCTGGAGTGGTGGCTCAGTGGTTACGGTGCTTGCCTGGCATGGGCAAGTACATGGGTTTGAACCCTAGCACCACCTACACAATGAAGCGTCGGAGCAACAAAAACCACATGAAAAAATAAATAAATGTGATTCTTTCTCTCTTCCTCTCTCTTTTTTTAAAATATATATATATGTACACATACATATGCACATGTAGCAAGTGGGTGAGCTGCAGGTCAAATTATGAAACAGAGTGACCACTGTAGGCCACATAGAGACGGAACTATCCCCAACAATACAAATAACAACAACAAAATTATTGATAATACAAAATAAAAAATAATAACCCATCCCAGATGTTAATAGTCCAGAAAGTGTAGTCAAAGGTGTGAGTCGCAAAATCTTCACCAAAATAATTTGGCAAATTGTTAGTGTTAGACGGTGATGGGTGCTGTGGTTAAAAAAAAAAAAAAAAAGGAAAGTTTTGTGCTTGGGACATGGCACCAACACTGATTTACCTTCAACTGTGTAGAACACCAACTGGCCAGAGGAAGAAGCCAGGTCAGCAGTAACACATGAATGGATGAGTGGATTGTTTGGTCGCTGAGGAAGAGATCGATCTTACTAGTGGACCCTTAAGGCTGGGCTTTAGCATTTTTGGGACAGATCAGCAATGTCTCCAATGACAGCAGCATCTACATCAGCTGCATCAAAGGAAACAGGGCTGGAGCCCTGGATGGGCAGGTCCAGGATGGTGAGAAATCCTCTCTGTAAATGGCCATGACCTAAAGAACCTGCTGCACCAGGACACTGTAGACCTTTCACAATGCAGCTTATGCTGTGACACTGCGAGTACAGCACGGGTTACAGATGCAGAATAGATCTATAGGACATCAAGGTGAAGGGAGCCCAGTGGTATTCCCATAGCTATGGTGTTGCTGTGTCTGCCCTACCATGGTTGCAATCTAGGCCTTCATGAGACACCAGTATGCCAGGGCCCTGTGGCAGATTAGCCTACCTACCACTAGGCTTGGGGGTTGTTTGTGGTGGTGGGACTGGTGACACGTCCATTTTTTTCTCTTTCATTGTTGACCTGTCCATGGCATTCGTTTCATTTCAGACTTGGGCATGCTGTGCTAAAAGGGCTCCTGTGAATGATTTTCAACCTCATAGTTGACTACATAGCCAACAGAACCAGCTGTGAATCTGATCTCGCTAATGGACATAGTAGGAACTGACACAAAACCTTCTGGGGTGGTTGTGGCACCTACTAAGGATGACTGAAGCGCTGCATGAAAACACTGCAGAATCCCTTGGAGGGACTCTAGAAGACTGATGACCTTGGCCTCCCTGCTGACCCACAAGGACTGGTAAATCAGCACCACTGCAAAGAGAGGGTAGCTCAGTTAGGGCCCTTTGTCATTACAGAAATCTCAGACTGCAACTAACATTGAACTTTCAGTGAATAATTATCACACCAAAATGGAGTCTATGTCTAGGGCAGATCAAGTCTTGTTTCCTTAATTTCCTTGGTCAAGGCTGACAGAAAGTGACACATCCTTTCTATGGTTCTGCTGCTCCCTCTCCACTGTGAGGCAGATCCCTAGCCTGGATCCCATCATGGCCCCGAAACTGCAGCCAGAACTGCAAAATCCAAAGCCAAATGCAATGATGGATGAAGGAGAGATCTAGGCTATGTGTATGCTATTTTTTATTGAACTTTTTTTTTAATTAAAGAGAGAGGGACAGTGAGAGAGAATCAATTTTATTTAGTTTTTCATGTGGCTTTCATCACTCAGACACTCAGTTGCGTATGTGGTGCTGGGGTTTGAACCTGGGTACTCGCACATGCCAGGCAAGCGCCGTAACCGCTGAGCCACCACTCCAGCCCCTTTCGTGAACTTTTTGTTACACGTATTTTTATTACTATGTAGGTAGGTGTCATTCTTTGATTTTTATTGTGTATACTTAAGGCATACAACATGATGATTTGTACTACACACCCAGTGAAATGATTACTATAGTCTAACAAATTAAATTGTGGCCTTCCAAAGTTACCTTTGTGTATTGTATGTGTGAGTAAACCTTGCCCCAGAAAGTTCTGCTCTCAGATTCTATTCCAATTAGTCAGTCCAGCTGGGAAATCTGTAAGGAATCTCTACCACATGTTAGTCAATAAACTAGGAAAGCTGTTAAGCATGTCTTTCCACCCATCTACTCTCTAGGTGAAACAAATTGCTCTACTTAACCTGAAAGCAGAAGGGAAGTGGGAATTGGGCAGAGGAGGAGGGAGGTGTATGCCAAACAAAAGGAACGGCCCCTGAGAGGCTGTAGCAACCACAGACGGAAAGACAGGACTAATGCAGGCTATCTGGTGATGGCTAGGAGTGGCCACAACTGGAGCGTGGGGTACAGCAGAAGGCAGGGACCTCAAAAACACATGAGGCATCTGGGGATAGGCAGGGCTGGAGCTGTCTGGTCTGGGAGGCTGGGCGTTTATCAAAGAGCGGCAGGCAGCCACTGCAGATTCTGAGCAGGGGTGACATGAACTGACTAAGCAGTGGGAAAGGTCCCTCGGGCCCTAGGATAGAGAATGCATGGGAAGGGTTTAGTACTGGTAGCCAGTGGAGTAGCTATGACATCATGGTGGTGGTTAAAGAGAGAGGAGGGTGACTGCATGGGGAACTAACTGTGATGGTGGATAAAGGAAGGGTAAAGATCTTCCCTGGACAGTCTGGGTGGGCCCACCTGCCTGGGCTTGGGGATTGTGAGGTTTTCAGTGAGAGACAGGCAGCTGTCAAAGATGCCTTGCTTCAAACATCTCTAGCCTAAGCAATGGGACGGAAGGTGATGCCTTTCAGCAAGTCAGACAGAAATGAAGGAGGGAAAGGTGTACAGAGCATGGGAGTGGCCAGCTTCAGTTTGGGACATGCTGACCATTAAGGACTCAACCACTTCAGTGATGTTGGGGAGCTGACATAACCTTAACGACTACCATGCCACTTCTGTAACTGGAGAATGATAAATGATAATTAGAAAAATTGGCTAATTAGTTTCATTTGTTTAGTGTAGGGGACTGTCCTCTTTTTATGAAGTGGAGTGTTGGTTGTTATGGTTAGGTCCTCCTTGGGCAAAAATGGGAATCTCTCTACCCATATGTCAGCTTTGGGTATGTTCACCATACAGCAGGGGATTGTAAATCCTGAAAGAACAGAAGGAAGGAAAAAGTAAATAGACTGGAGATAATCAGTGTTTATCATCACCAGTGTGGAGAGGGCCGGACTTTGGGATCCGATTTCCCTATCACACTCTTCTCTTGGAAGTCACCACCAATGCCCTGAGTTCAATGAGTGCAAAAAATCTGACTGGGGAGTTGTTAGTTGGCTCAAGAGGTCTCTAGTTAGGGGGAAGGACTGAGCCAGCTTTCTGGATCAGGAATGGGGCAGCATATGGTTGCACAAGAGAGAGGTAAATGAAGCCAGAGATGCCTGAATTGGAATCAGTGATTCCCTCCCACTGATTCCTTGTATAACTCTAAGCTGGTTGTGTAACCTCGCTGTGGCTGAGTTACCTCGTTTAAAAAAGTTTTGGAAGGGGCTGGCGATCCCACCAAGGGTGTCCAACCTGCTGAGCCAGGCCTCTGCCACTGAGCTCCAGCCGTCACGTGGGGCTGGGAACGGAGTTCAGTGGCAGAGGGCTTCCCTAGGTGGTGTGAGGGCCTGGGTTCCATTTCCGGCACGGAGACAGAAAAAGTCACCCAGATGATGATGACATTCTGGGACAGTTATTGATTTCTGCCTTCACTTAGATCACGAGTATGCTACCTTTTCAAAAATATAAATTGCTGTTCATGGGTCACTAACTTCCAAGGCAAAATGATCATCTCTTATGTATGGATCTACTTGCAAAAGCAGGAAATATGCCCTGCTAAGTTTGACCTTGTTGACAACGTTGAACGTCCCGACTCCTGACACGAGCCATGGAGAAGAAATTCAGGCACCCTTTCGTGTTCTGGGAAATGCTGACCACAAAAGACCACCTTTCAGCATACGACTCAGATAAAGGCGGCCTGCAGTCTGTCCACTGTGGCGTGCCTACCACAACACTCGCGGGTGACAGGCCCTTCTGACTCCTGGTCCACTGTCTGTCTCAAGGATGACTCGCTTAGATTTGGAAGTTTACTCACCTCAACTAGCTGGGCAGCGATAAACATTCCTGCAGAGCCAACTCGGAGTACCCCTGATAATATAAACAAACTCTGCCACCTATACAAACAAAATCTCACCACTACAGCCTGTCTTCTCCTCGTGAAACACAAGGGCAAAAGCCACCCCGCGGAGACACTGGACTCCGCATCCAGGGCGCTCTGCCAGCTGCAGCAGCCCAAACAGATTCCATTGCTGTACGCGTGCGAGTACGCGTGTGTTTCCCTTCTCGGCGGGTTCCTTCCGCCCAGGCAAAAACAGCCAGATTAAAAAAAAAAAAAAACCAAAGAACAGGGTATCGGTTCTTGCGCGCTGCGGACCAGAACTAGCCAGCCCGTCCGGAGCAGGTGGCCTCCGGTAACCACTCGAGGGTTCCCGCGAGCCCCCGCCGTGACGTCACCTCCGCTGCCCAGAATCTCTTCCCAGGCCTCACCGCTTCCTAGACCTACGCTCCAGAGGTTCCTAGGGAACGAGGTGGTGCGCTACCTGCACGGCGACCTCGATGCCGCCGTTCCGCGGGGCCCAGAGGGAGCGCTCGGGTCTCGATCCCCTACCCGGGCGCTCCGCGGAGAAAACCACCACCGTCCCCTTCCCGGCTCGCACTGCAGCAGCCGTAGCCGGGGCGAAAGAACGTCCCGGTTCTTCCGCTCCCAGGCGTCCCTGCCTTCTGACGCAGGCCGACCCCGCAGACCCCGCTTTCCCCGGCGCGGCCTCTCTACCCTCCGGAGGACCGCTCCTCTCTCTGGTCTTAACCCTTCCCTTGCAAGCGCCGCGCTGCGTTCCCAGGGCTGAGGCGAGCGGACGGCGGGACCCGCTCCGGAGAAAGAACGCGCGTGAGACAGACCGAGTGACACTGAGACAGAAAGAGCCCGAGCGACAGAGATAGACAGAAGGAGGTGGCAGAGAGACTCGCAGAGACGGAGAGGGGGGAGCTGTAGAGAGACGTAGGGAGAGACAGCGACGTAGAGACTGGGAGACGACGAGGCTGGGAGAGAGACAGGACGCAGAGGGGTGCGAGAGACCCAGAGAGAGCGGGAGAGAGGGAGACCGAGGGAGAGAGACAGTCTTCCTGGAACCGGCCGGGTGAGAGAAGGAGAAGAGGGTGGGAGAGAGACTCGGAAAGGACCTCCTCTACCAGGCCAGGTGTGCCGGTGGGTCCTGGGGCCCGCGTCCTCCTTTGGCCAGCCGTGAAGGGCGCTTTCTGAGGGGACAGTTGTTTTGCTCAGACACCCCATCTCGTCCATATCAGAATGGCGGGTGGACAGTCTGCGTGTGGCGTAATTCTCTTTTCTCTAGCCGGGGCCCGGCGTTTTGGAGCAGAGGAATAGGACTGAAACTTCCTATAGGCATCGTTAAACACCGGGGCGTAATCGGGCTGGAATCAGTGTTCAACAGGTTCAGAAATAACCTGTGTCCTTGGCATCGCCTCCCTCTTCCCCTCATCTCCCTCCCCACAATATGAGACAAAATCACTGAAGTGATTTCGAGGAAGGCGACATTACCCGAATGGAAACGTCAGAGAAAGTCTTCCTAGGGAGCATGAGGGCCAGAGGGATCAGGATATGACTTAGGAGTAAGCAGGCTTTTAGTGGGCTCTGTGATTCCTGCATTCACATGCAAGTATTTGGGCCATTTCCATCAAATCACTATGCGAGCTGCAGTGTGTGATGTTCAGAGAGGGAGGGCATCTTTGATTGTCCCTTTGGCTGGAGTGCAGCTGATCCTGGGCAGTAGACCACTGTGGGATCAGAAATTTGGTGTCACAATTAGCCAAGGGATTGGGCACTTCTCTTACTGTTTTCCTAGGTTCGCACAGCCCTATTGGGTGTAGCATTTGCGCGTTGACCTATGTGTTGCTAGTTTTATCCAAAACGGGCAAGTGAGCGACCTTGCTTGGCTGAGTCTCTCAGCACACCAGCTACAGAGAGAAAGGCCAGAAAGGAGGCAGTTCTCTGTTTTCAGGAACAGAATCTCAACAGCTCCCTGTCAAAGGGGCAATGTCTTTTAACCTGGGCCACGTTGTCATTTGAGAAAATGTTTTGTGAATGATCTTTGTAGAGAGGCGCTGGTTGTACCTTTTGCAGTCAGATATCGATTACATTGGAAGTCGGACTTGAGATTGTGTGAAATAGTGGAGTTAAAGCTAAATTCCAGATCCATTTTCTTTACCCAGCATGTGGGTGGAAGGAAGATAAACTCAAGATAAATGTCCGTTTCTGGGCTGGGCAATGGTGCATTGCAAGGAAAATTTATGTTCTTAAAGTAATGGTCCCGTGCTAACACCCCATCTATGTTCGATGTGTATCAGATAATGAGCATTTAAAGGTAAGGAGAGCCATGGGTAAGTATAAGATGGTGAATGGGAATTAAAAAAGGTGACAGTAGTGAGAGGAGAGATTGATGTAATAAACGGTACAGAGACTTGTATTTTAACAGACCTAGTGAAGAAACGGCCATCATCAAAATCTAGCTGTGCGACCTTGAGTGAGTGGCTGAACCTGTCTGATCTTCAGTTACCTCATCTGCAAGTAAGGGCGATAATGCAGGTTGAGGCTTCCTAATGTGGCACTCCACAATCCAAAATCCAAAACTTTCTGAGAGGGGCTGGGGGTAGCTCAGTGACAGAGGGTGTACTTAACATGTCTGAGGCCCTGGTTTGAATACCCAGTGGGCATGCGTGCTCACGTGCAAGGTCCTTAAAAAGTTATAATATGAAACTACTTTCAGGCCATGTGTATGAGGTGCGTATGACTCATAAATGATTTTAGTGTGTTAGATTTGGTTCCCCTTCCCCAACAGATCTCATTATGTATGTGTAAATATTCCCAAATCTGAAAAACTCTGAAACACTTCTGGCTGTGAGTATGTCAGATAAGGGATAGGTGTCACACCAAGCCCAGGGAAAAGCCCTTCCGGACACCTGGGCCTGGGGCCTCCTCTGTGTTCTCGGCTCCCCTGGTGCAGGTCCTCCTCCTCCTCATCTTCAGTTTGTCTCCCTGCCCCTACAGACCAGGAGCCCTCGGAGGACTATTGTCCTGCAGGAGGATATACTGTGCACGAGTGGATACGAGAACTATCTCACCTTCATTTTCCATTCATGCATTTATCCCCACACAGTCACGAGTCCGGGGCCATATGCTGAGTGCAATAGCCATGTATTCCCCTTTCTGGGGGATAAGAATCATCACACCAGCTGTTTCCTAGCTGAAAAATGAATTGTCAGTGAGTGGGCATGCCAGGTTCCTTTGCTCAAATTTCTACTTTTTCAGGGGAGAGGGGAGGAGAAACATTGCATCTTCCTTCCCCACTCTCTTCCCAGGTATCTAGAAACAATGTAGTCCCCAGTGTTTTGTTTTGTTTTGTTCTGCTTTAAAGTATACCTTGGACATCACATTACTTGCTCAGGCTCAGCTCTGTCCTCAGGTTGGGGCTGCACTGGGTAGGTACCTCACTGACGCGACCACTGAACAGAGTGGTCAGTGGTCAGTCAAGCAGTGTTTGGTGAAAATGCCTCACCGTTCAGGTTATGTTGTTTTGTAGGTGAGAGATGTAGATCTCACTCAGGACACCATCAACACCATCGACAATGTGAACCCAGGTGACCAGGTGAGCTCTTCACTTGCAAGAGGACACTCTTTCCTTGTGTTCCTTCTGTTGCTTCAGCCTCTCCTCCTCTTCACCCTGCCCCTGTTCCCAGCCCTTTGAGCACCCACTGTGGGTGCCCATCTGTGTCTCTTGGGCCCACCTGCAGGAAGATCCGTAATGCGGGACCATGTTTCACTGGTCTTCATTTTCTTCTTTCACATTGGAACGTGGGCATCACCAAGTGTTTACCAACTTCAGTGTTATTTTTTGGCAGAGCTGCTAAGAAGACTATCCCCTCCCTTCCTGATAGAGGAAAATAGAGCTGTTCTGCATAGGTGACCAGACACAGAACACCAGCGTATCAGGGGCTAGACGAACTCATACTCCTCTGCGAAGCACTGCATGTCTGCAGCTTGGACCCTGGCATTGCACAAGGTGGGCATCCACATTTCAGCAGTCAGTGACCTTGCACGGATCTCAGTCATTTATGGTGGAGTCTTCCCATTTCTGGAAAAACATCGTGGTATTACGTAGTTGATAGTATTACGTGAATTCTGTTCCTTTGAACTGAAAAGCATTCATTTCATAAGGATGTGTCATCACATTAGGTAGAGTTGGAAGAAGTATCATGTGTTGTTGTCTTTTCTTTTCAAAGAGAGAGGGACAGTGAGAGAGAAACAGAGAGAGAGAGAGAGAGAGGAGAGTGAGAATCAGTTTTGTTTAGTTTTTCATCTGGTGTTTGTTTCTCCGACTTTCAGTTGTGCATACGGTGCTGGGGTTCAAACCCCACATCCTCGTGCATGGTAGGCAAGTGCTGTGCTGTAACCGCTGAGCCATGGCTCCAGCTCCGTGTGTCCTTGTCTTGATTGTCAAAATCAGTACAGCTCCCTTCCTAGTGCTCATCACCCCAACACAGTGTGCATTTACTTGTTCAGCTGTTTACCTTCTGCTCACCTATACTAGTATACAAGCTAATGAGGGCAGGAGGTTTGGGGAGGTTTGTTGGGGACAGCATTCCAGGCACCGAAAACATAGCCTGGTACTAGTAAGGGATGGTAAACTTTCACTGTGTCAGTTGTCTGCTCCCTGGAACAGCTCTGGGCACAGGGGCCAGCCTTCAGGACTTCCCTAGCTGACCTCTCTCCCTCAGGATTTCTTTGTAACTCAGGCTTCCATGCAGGCTGAGAATCCAGAGAGGCAGTGCCCTGCCCCCAAGGGATACATGCTTGTGGAGTCAGGCAGACCTGCTTTGGAATTCTGCCCCTTTCTTGGTTGTGTGATCTTAGGATTGTTACCCAGTTTCTCAAGTGCGGGAATTTCCTCCCTTACAACACGGGACAATAGGGACAGTACAGGGTTTGACATATGAAGTGGGACATTTGTGAAGGACCCAAAATTCTCCTTACTTCATTTGATGGCTGTTTGTGAAGGTCCACTGGGGTCAGAGTTCTGTGATGGGCAAAGTCTGCCAAGTTGATGGTCTCTGTTGGCTCCTGAGCTAGTGGGTGAGACCGACAGAACCATCGGGTGACAACTGAGTGGGGTTGGGACTGGGAGGAAGGAAATACAGGGTGCTGTGGGAGCTCTGAGTCAGGTCCCTCGTCCAGGACTTGGGAACAAGGCCAGAGAAGGCCTCTGGAGGAAGTTCTGTCTAAGCTGATTCCCCAAGCGTGGATAAGAGGTGAGAGACTTGCAAGGAGCCATCTGCCTCCAAACCTCTCATCTAAGACTGCCCATCCACTCCATGGGCTCCCCGCTGATTGAAGAATGGGGAAGTGACCCAGCACTGGCCAATGTGAAAGAAAGAGAATATCTGCTGAGGCTTCTGGCCTGCTTCCTTGCTACAGGAAAAGATGCAGGAGTAGAAAGTGCCTTCATGCCCGTGGATATTGGCATGTCTGCATGTCACTCCTGGAACTGATATAGCAAAATAGGAGTGGTCATAGAGATGGTCCTGGGTGGCATTGGTGGATCAGAGATTATACCTGGCCTGGGCCCACCCTTCCTCTTTACTCTGTTTTGTGAGATGGCAAATTGCTTCTCTGCAGAGGCCTGATTTCTTGTTATTCACTGTGAAAAGGTGATACCCTGATATGGTGACCGTTGTGGATTTTATCTGAGGGAGCAATATGGGGTAGCGGTCAAGGACACTGACTCTACACGAGCTTTGTTCCAACCCAGTGATGTAACGTATCACGTTTACATAAGTGATATCTTCATCTGTGAAATGGGTTTGTTATCCCTAATGATCACTCGGTGCCCTTAATGCCGGTGGAGGAGATCTTGAGTCCCTTCTTGCGCGGCTTGAGAATCTTGTGGTGCACATAGAGATAGGACAGTGAAGGAGTTCTCGTGAGTGGTGGGAGGAGAGAGGGAGAGCAAAGAGCAATTAAGACATAGATCAGTTGTGAATCAATGTTTCTAAAGGCTCTGTATTTCTTCCCAAAAAGGTGTTTGTGAGAATTATTTTCTTTCTGCAAGAAGTACCTTTCCATGTGAGCAGATATGATCCTGAGAGAGTCCCTGTGACATGTGAAAATTGTTTGAGAGGTTTCACACGTGAATGCTTATGTGGGATGGTGATGGCCCACAGGATGTAACTGGACTAATGCCTGGGGAACAGCTTTCAATTACTGACATGTCAAGGGAGACTCTCTCTGGGACGTTTGTCTGTGTTCGTAGCTCACATGATTAGAAATATATGTAGCATTGTTCTGTATTTCCTGCTCTGATGTTTGGTTAATAAAAATTCCCAAGTGCCTGTATTCTCTGACGCGAACCAGTGGATTCTTGGTTTCCGAGTGTGCTTGAAGGACAGAGCCTGCCTGGTCTGCTGCTCTAAAGATTCAAAGTGGCATTGAATGCAAAACATTTTTAGACTCCTCCAGGGCATGTGTATTGAATGAATATAGAGAGATGCCCTCAGTGCAAAATCTGCCCTTTGGGTTTTCTCAACTTCCACACAGTTAAGACCAACTTCTGTCTTTGGAGTGTGGTTCTGTGAGCTTTCTCCTGCCTTTAGATGCTCATAGTCAGCACCACGCTCAGGATAGGGAACTCACCCGTCACCGCACAACACTCCCTGCTGCTGCTACCCCTTTGCAGGCACGCCTCCCACCACTACTCCCTGGTAAAAACTGATCTGTTCCCCTGTCCTGCAGTGGTGTGTTTTGGAGTGGGTTATGTATATGAAATCAGACAGCCTATAGCCTTCCAAGATGGGCCTCCTTCCTTTAGCATAATGCAACACCTTGGATGAATCTCAGAGCAATGCTCTATGCCTTTTGAATGCAGAGTAGTTAACCATTGTGTGGATACCAGTTTGTTTATCCATTGTGGTCTGAGGAAGGACATTTGTGTTGTCTCCAGTTCTAGGTGACTGTGAGCAGAGCTTGTGCAGATATTCACGTACTGCGTTTTGTGGGAACCTAAGATTTTCTTGCTCCAGGGTAAATGCAGGGCTGGGATACCTGGGTCATCAGGTGGAATGCCTTGTTCAGCTTATGAGAAAGCGTCCATCTGGATTCAGAGTGGATGTACTCTTTTGACTTCTCACCAGAAACCTATGAGAGTTCCAGTTGCTTGGTGTGTTACTTTTCATTTTACCCATTCTAGTACATGTGAGGGGGTACCATCATCATGGTTTTAATATTCAGGTCCCTAACGGTTCATGATGTTGAGCATGGTTTCATGTGCTCATATCCAAGTCTTTATGGCTTGTTTGTTTCCTTGCTGATACATTTTGCAAATGCTTGCTTTCTATAGTCTGGGTATGACTTTGTCAAATTGGTGATCCTTATGTGTAGCTCCACTTTTCATGGTTTTAAAACACTCTCTTTTTGTAAGCCAAAGCGTGAAATTTTTGTTTTTGAGATGGGGTCTCCATGTATGGCCAGGCTTGTCTGGAACGGACAAGCTCCAATTATCCTCTGTCCTCAGCCACCCCAATAGCTGGGACTACAGGTGTACGCCAGCATGCCCAGCTTCAGTTCTAAATTTTGATGGAGTCCAGTTTATCATTTTTCTTTCTTTCACCGATTGTGCTTTTGCTGTCACTTTCAAGACTTACTCTCACCTCTTCTCTGGACCCAAAGATGTTCTCCTGTATTGTCTTGTAAAAAGTCTTATCATTGGACTTTTGACATTTAGATGTCAGAAGCATTTTTAGTTCGTTGCATATACAAAGGGTGAAGTTGAGGTTCTTATATTGGCATATGGATATACCACACTTTTGATGGAGAGAGTCTTGCTTCTCTTAAATTCACCTTTGCATCCCTATCAGAACTCATTTGTCCATATTTGCATAGTCATGTTCATGGACTCCACATTCTTCCGTTAATCTACGTAGATACGTAGATTAACGTATCTGCTACTTTCCAAGACAACAGTCTTAAGGGGAAATGTCCCTTTCCCAAATCCACCCTTGTTTTGGAAAATTTGGAAGTTCCATGTAAAGTATAGAATTAGACTGTATAGGTACACAAATTTCCTGCCACGATTTTGCTTGGCATTAGTTTTTTGGACAAACTTGGAGATAATTAACTTTTTGGTTTTTTCCCCTTGTGGTTGTTGTTTCAGTTTTTTTTTTTTTTTCTTGGAATTGGATATTGAACCCAGAGATGCTTTACCACTTAGTTACATCCCCAGCTGTTTTTGACACAGGGTCTTGCTAAGCTCTTCTTCACCTGACCTCACTCTCTGTGATTACATTGATTTGATTTTCAGTTAGTGAAAGGGCACCTTTGCATTCCTGGTATGTAACCCGCTTGATCATGGTTTATGATTCTTTTCACATACTGCTGGGTTGGAACACTTGTTTTTGTTTTTTTGTTGCTGAGGAATTTTGGGCTTATGCTGAGAAAGCATCAGTTTGAAGTTTTCCAGGTAGCAGTGCAATGCTAGCCTCGTGACATTGTTTGGAAGTGCTCCTTCTGTTCTATTTTCCTGGAAGAAATTGTCTAGTTGGTGTGATTTCTTCATTGAATGTTTGTTTGAATTCACCAGGGAAACACTCCAGGCCTGGAGATCGTCTCGCAAAGGTTTTTAACTACCAATTCAGTTTCCGTAAAAGATAGAGGACTGTCTGTCTACACTATTTCATCCCGAGTGAATTTTGGTAGCTTATGATTTTCCAGCAACTGGTGCATTTCAGCTAAGCTGTAGCCCTTATTTATGTGGCACTGATGGCACAAGGAACCTGTTGTCCTTTTTGCTTCCTGAGTCTGTAGTGAAATCTCTTCTTTCATCCCCATTGTTCATAACTTGTTTCCTCCTTGTTTATGTGACCCAGTCATTCCTGCTACATACAGATTGATCAGTACAGATTGATCATCAGTTGATCAGTCCAAAGTACCAGCTTTTCACTAAATTAAGAATCCTTCTTTCTTCTTCCCTCATCCCCCACACCATGTGTGCGCGCACATGCGTGTGTGTAGGCGTGCATGTGTGTGCATCCATGCTTGTGTGCATGTGCGTGTGTGCGTGTGTGTTTTGCACTCTCCTGGTTTCTCAGTAAAAGAAATTCTTATTTACACATACTGGGAATTATGAGGTGATTTCCATCAGCACCGGCAGCCTTTATAACCAGATGTAAAGCCTCTGATCATGAAGGCAAAAATTCTATAGGGTGTGTCACCATGGTCCAGATGTGTACAGTTTACTCAACGTGTACCTGGTCAAAGTATGTGAATGCTTATGAGAAGAGTGTGTTAGTCAGGCATTATTTGTTCTCATCATTCTTGATACTGGGTTACAAAGAATCAGCAAGATGTTCACCCCATTCAATACTTTCCACCATTTTCCATCGCATATCTCATGGATGCAATAAAATGTACCATTTCTGAAACCCTTATGACATGTCATCAGCATGCTGAGCTCTGGACGTGTATTATCTCATGTCATCCACGGAGGAGGCCTAGGAGGTGGGTCATGCTATCAGCCCCATTTTTCACCTAGGAAGCAGAGGGACAGAAAGGTTAAGTAAGGTGAAGAATCATGGGGTTTTCTTTCTTCTCTTGTCACCCTTTGTTGCAGTCTGGTGTCTTCTGGCCACACGTTTTCCTCGCCACCTCCTAGCTATTTGAAAACTTCCAGCTTCACTTCCAGGCTAGACCCCAGGGCTGGGCGGAGCTTCCAGCTCTGACCAGACCTCCATGGATCCACTCCAGAAATGGAATCCAGCCTTGGTTTCCGCATCTTCCCAGGTGACTGCTGCGGAGGCCTCCCAGGAGGGCGCAGCAGTCTCTCAGCCTTCCTCCTCAGAACAGCTAATGATGGGCCTCAGTGGCCTGAGCCCCAGTCCCAGCTCTGGCCTGCCTGCCCCTCTGCCAGAGGGGCTGTTCCAGCAGCAGTACAGGGAGGAGAAGACCCTGCGGGAGCGGCGCTGGGAGCGGCTGGGCTTCCCTCAGAGGAAGAAAGCCTTCCTGGGGCACCTGAGACGCAGGCACCGTGATCACATGGCACCTTACCCGGTGGAAAGGGAGAACAGAGTCTACCCCACAGGCGACAGAGCTCAGAATCGGTTTCGGTGTGAATGTCGCTATTGTCAGGGACACAGGCCGAGTATTTCTGGGATCTCTGGCGAGAGGAACAGAGCCCCCAACCCTTCCTCCTGGGAAACGCTAGTGCAGGGCCTCAGCGGCTTGACCCTCAGCCTGGGCACCAACCGGTCTGGCCTCCTGCCAGAAGGGGCACAGCAGCAGCAGCAGGAGCAAGAGGAGAAATGCCAACTGGAGAAACAGCAGGAAAGTAAGAGAATGTTCCAGAGGCTGCTCAAGCAGTGGTTGGAAGAAAACTGAGAGCCCCCTGTCCCTCACTTCATGGGGCGGCTCCTGGGGATGGGACCGTTAAGGGACCAAACATTCGGCTACTGTCGGAGGAGTCCGAAGACCAGTGTTATGACTGGAATCCTGCCGGTGTGAGATCTGACCCACTCCCAGGGATGTCCTTGTCTTCCTGCCCGTCATCTATGAAGCATCCTGGGGCAAGGGAGACTGCACTCCTGTGGACCTCGCCTCATCTCTTACGGCTCCCTTGCCGCATGTTGTCGCTTTCCCAGCCTGGATCCGCGTCTTTGCTCCCTACCTTGTTGTCAGTAAGATATACGATGTCTATGTAGTGTGAATGCCTTGTTCATGTCCTTGTGCTTTTGTGCCATTTTATCGACTGCCTCCCAGGAGCAGTGCTAGGGCTGTCAGAAATGGCGGTGCACAACACTGAGATCCAGGTTCAAGAATCTGCGGCTCAACAGAGTGTGGGAAAGGGATGTGGAATTGGAACTTGGTGGCTCACCATTGTACTGTCTGTGTAAACTATTATGGCTATCTATGATAAGCAAACTGTAAGTACATGTTTCCCTGCTCCTCAACAGTTGAATAGTAGTCTCCCACGCAGGACCTTCTGATGGGGTACCTCATCATCAATGCCAAATAAACATGCATATGAAAGGAAAGTAACTTTAGAATCCAGGCTTGTTTATCGACAGTGGTTTGTTTCTTGTCAAATCTGTACATCCCCGACCAGCAGACTGGAGCATATCAAGAGGAGCTCTGCACTGTGGAGATTTGGAACATGGGTGGGTGGGCTCCAAAACCCAGTCTGGTCCCTGTTAAAGGTGCTGTGGTGGAACCAGCATTCAGACTAGTCAGGCAGCGAGGTTGGAAACAGGGTCCCCTGATCCCAGTAGGAGCCCCCATGGGTTGCTACCGGTGCCCTGGCTGAGAGGTCCGGGGGCCTTTCCTTGTCACCCGATGCACTGGTTTGCTGAAAGTGAAAAGAACAGCGGTTTCCCACCTGCTTCCTGAGAACCAGAGCATCATTGAGTTATTTAAAAATCGTATCTGGATTTAGACACGTGTCTTTTGATTTCAGGAAGGCTGAGTGATTAAATCTACCTATTTTCCCCTACAGAAGCCCGTGATGTGTACCCAGCCCTGGACCGTGTGATTCCTCTGAGCCGAAAACAAATTCTTTGTGTCAGTCCGCTTTTAGGGAGGCCCCAGAACTATATTGCTGCAAAAATCTGCGTGACTCCCGCCAACACAAGTGGCTTAAAAACAGGTAAGTTTCTTAGATTCTCAACTTGGAATCCCATCAGAGAGCTCGAGGGTCAAATTGACCCCACCAGGATTGTCTCCCAACTCCAGGGGAGAAGGTAAATGAAGAAGGACATTTCTATCTTGAAACTCAAAGGCCTTAATTCTAGACTAGCTAATCCAGAGTGTTCAGAAGGGATGCCAGAGTGTTGCACATTGGCTGATTCTGGTCTAGAATTCTGGTGTCAGACAATGTCCAATGTGCTCCTTTCATCCCCTCCACAGACCCATCCCTTAGTTAAGGGCTTGGCCATGGTCACTGAGGCAGCAAGAGGTGAAACTAGCATGCAAGCCTAGGCAGGGTAAATTCTAGCTGGCAGCTTCGCCCGGTCCCCTTGTGATGGCTGTCATGAAGTGACCTTACTAGACATCTCATCCCTTCAAGGACAAGTCTTGGTAAGATGTGTTGTCAGATCCTCACCACAGTGCAATGGGGCATGAGTAATGATTTGTTTTTATTTTGTTGTTGTTGTTGTTCTTTTTGTTGTTTCATTTTTTTAAAGAGAGAAGGACAGTGAAAGAAGAGAGAGAGAGGGAATCAATTTTGTTTAGTTTCTCATGTGGCTTTTGTTGCTCTGACACTTGTTTGTGTAATACGTGGTGCTGGGGTTCAAACCCCCATCCTCATGCATGCCAGGCAAGCACTGTAACTGCTGAGCCACCTCTCCAGTGCCTAATGATTTGTTTGTTTTTTTTTTTAATAACATTCCCATTTTATCGAAAGTAGTAAACTCCATTTCTTTTTTTTTTTCTTTTATTCCTTCAAGATAGTCTTACATTTAGGAGGGAATTGTTGCCATACAATCATGAACAAATGCATAGTGACAGAGCAAGCCAAAGGTGATGCCATTCCATCGTCTCCCCCCTTTGGGTTCCCCCCATCCCATGTTTTCCCCTACTTCCCTACTTTACCCCTGTGTTAGTTGGGCTTCTCATGGAAGTCGAAGGTTCCCCACTGGGTTGATACCCCCATACTCCCTCCCTCCATCTGCCTTAATATCCCTCCTATTCCCACCCTCTCCCTGCCCCCCTCCCTCCATCCCCCAGCATCATAGGCAAAGTTCCCCCTGCTCATGTAAAAATTCACCCATGTTGAGGTTATTATTAGCTTAGCCAACTTTCAGTCTGTTTCTCATTGTATTCTGGCTTCCACATATGAGACAAAACATTCAGCCCTTGAGTCTCTGAGTTTAGGATATTTCACTCAGCATAATTTTTTTCCATCTCCATCCATTTGGCTGCAAATGCCATGATATTTTCTCTAATCTATCCAAGTAGAATTCCATTGTATGTATGTACCACAGTTTTTGAATCCACTCGTCAAGTGAGGGGCATCTGGGTTGGTTCCATAGTCTAGCTATAGTAAATTGAGCTGCTAAAAACATTGATGAAGCTGTATCTCTGTAATATGCTGATTCTAGCACTTTTGGGAAAATACCCAGGAGTGGGATAACTGGGTCATAAGGTTGTTCCAGTCCTAGTTTTTTGAGGAGTCTCCACACTGCTCTCCAGAGTGGCTGAACCAGTTTGCAGTCCCACCAACAATGTGACAGTGTTCCTCTCTTCCCACAGCCCCTCCAACATCTCTCATTATTCGTATTCTTCATTTTTACCACTCTGGCAGGAGTGAGGTGGATTGGATTCTCACTGAAGTTTTGATTTGCATTTCTCTGATTACTGGTGATATAGAGCATTTTCTCATATGTTTGTGGGCTTTTTGGATTTCCTCAGTTGAGAAATTTCTATTTAGCTTCCGAGCCCATTTATTGATTGGTTTATTTGTGGTTTTGGTGTTCAGTTTTTTGAGTTCTTTGTATAATCTGGATATTAGCCCTCTGTCCGAGGTGTAGCAGGCAAAGATTTTCTCCCATTCTGTAGGTTCTCTCTTGACACTCTTTAGCTGTGCAGAAGCTTTGAAGTTTAATGGCATCCCACTCATTTACTTTTGGCTTTAATGCATGTACTATGGGAGTCTTGTTAAGGATGGCGGTGCCGACCCCTGTGTCGTGTAGTATTGATCCTACTTTTTCTTCAAGCAATTGTAAAGTTGCTGGTTTAATTTCCAGACCCTTGAACCATTTTGATTTGATTTTTGTGCAGGGTAAGAGGTGAGGATCCAACTTCAGTTGTCTGCATGAGTGTCCAGTTTGGCCAGCACCATTTGTTGAACAGGCTGTCCTTCTTCCACACTATGTTTTTGTCCCCTTTATCAAATATCAGGTGGTTAAAGATTTGGGGGTTCATCTCAGTATCTTCTATTCTGTTCCATTGGACTTTGATTCCGTTTTGATACCAATACCATGCTGTTTTTGTTACGATAGCCCTATAGTATAATTTCAGGTCAGGAACTGTGACACCTCCTGCTTCCTCTTTCCTGCTTAGTAGTGTTTTGGCTATTCTGGGCCTTCTGTTATTCCATATGAATTTGAGAATTGCTTTTTCTATGTCTGTGCAGAATGTCATTGGTATCTTGATGTGGATTGCGTTGAATTTGTATAGGGCTTTCCGTAGAATGGCCATTTTGATTATATTGATTCTGCCTAACCGAGAACATGGAATGTTTTTCCATCTACTCAGGTCTTCTGCCAATTCTTTTTATAATGTTTGATAGTTTTCATTGTAGAGGTCCTTAATATCCTTTGTTGATTGATGCCCAAGTTTCGTTTTTGTTTTGTTGTCTGTTCATTTGTTTGTTTGTTTGAGGAGATTGTGAATGGGACAGAGTTCCTGATTTATTCTACAGTGGACTTGTTGCTGGAGTATAGGAAAGCTAATGATTTAAGAGTGTTGATCTTATAGCCAGCCACTTTGCTGAAATCTTTTATAAGCTCTAGGAGTCTTCTGGTCGAGTTTATTGGGTCTTCTAGGTATAGGATCATGCCATCAGCAAATAGAGACATGTTGACTTCCTCTTTTCCTTTTCAAATTCCTTTGATTTCCTTCTCTTGACTGATAGCTCTGGCTAGGTTTTCAAGGACTATATTGAATAAGTGTGGTAAAAGTGGACAACCATGTATTGTTCCTGAATTCAGTGGAAATGCTTTCAGGCTTTCTCCGTTAAGCATAATGTTGGCTATGGGTCTGTCATAAATGACTCTTACAAAACTAAAATATCTTCCTTTGATCCCTATCTCCTCCATAGTTTTGAGCATAAATAGGTGCTGAATTTTATCAAAGGCCTTTTCTGCGTCAACTGAGATGATTATATAATTTTTATTTTTAATTCTGTTCAAGTGGTGAATTACATTTATTGATCTGTGTATGCTGAACCAGCCCTGCTTTCCTGGAATGAAGCCCACTCGATCATGATGTATCATCTTTTTAATGTATTTCTGGATCCAGATAGCAAGAATTTTATTAAGGGTTTTAGCATCTGCATTCATCAGGGAAATTGGTCTGTAGTTTCTTTTCTTGATGTGTCTTTATTGGGTTTTGGTATCATTGTTTTATTTGCTTCATAAAAAGTGTTAAGGAGTGTTCCATCCCTTTCAATTTCTTGGATAAGCTTGTAGAGGATCGGTGTTAATTCTTCTGTAAATATTTGGTAGAATTCTGCTGTGAATCCATCAGGTCCTGGGCTTTCCTTTTTTTGGAAGGCCTTTGGTTGCTGATTTGATTTTGCTACCTGTGATTGGTTGGTTTAGATATTCAACATCCTCCCGTGTTAATTTGGGAATGTCGTCAGGCGCCAGATATTTGTCCATTTCTTCCAGATTATCAAAATTGGCAGAGTATAATTTTTCAAAATAAGTTCTGATAATCTTCTGGATTTTGGTTGAGTCAGTGGTGATAGCTCCGTTTTTGTCTTTGATTTTGTTCATTAGCTTCACTTCTTTTTTACTGACGGTGAGGTTGGCAAGGGGTCTGTCGATCTTATTTATTTTTTCAAAGAACCAACTCTGTTTTGTTGATAATTTGTATTGTCTTTTGGTTCTCCATTTCATTCATTTCAGCTCTGATTTTAGTTATTTCCTGTTTTCTATTGGGTTTGGGATTGGATTGTTCCTCTTTTTGCAGGGATGTGAGTTGGAGCATAAGACTATTTATTTGGGCTCCTTCCTGATTTTTGGTGAAGGCCCTCAGTACTATAAATTTACCTCTTAAGAATGCATTCATACTATCCCCGAGATTTTGATCGGTTGTTTCATCATTCTCATGTGTTTCCAAGAATTTCTTGATTTCTCTTCTCAATACTTGTTTTATCCATTTTTCGTTTAAGAGGGTATTATTCAATTTCCAAGTATTTGAGTAGTTTCTGTTGTCTTTCTTGCTGTTAATTGCTAAGATCATACCATTGTGGTCTGACAGGATACATGGGACTACATCAACTTTTTTGTATTTGTTAAGGTTAGCTCTGTGGACTAGGATGTGGTCTATTTTGGAGGAGGATCTGTGAGCTGTGGAGAAGAAGGTAAACTCAGCCGATTTAGGATAGAATATTCTGTAAATGACTGTTAAGTCCAGTTGATTAATAGAGTCATTTAGGTTAGAGATATCTTTGTTGACTTTTTGCTTTGATGATCTGTC
Source organism: Aplodontia rufa (assembly GCA_004027875.1). Lineage (NCBI taxonomy): Eukaryota > Metazoa > Chordata > Mammalia > Rodentia > Aplodontiidae > Aplodontia > Aplodontia rufa. The sequence continues at coordinate 19,546 of PVKS010006943.1, read as the reverse complement.
TATTGTTGACAATGTTGTATTAAGTTCCCCCAGTATTATTGTGTTGAGATCGATGAGGGGTTTAATGTCCTTGAGTATTTTTTTCCAAATATTTGGGAGGGTTGTAATTGGGGGCATAAATGTTAACTATCGTTATGTCTTCTTGATGAATTGCTCTTTTAAGTATGATATAGTGACCTTCTTTGTCCTTTCTGACTAGTTTTTGGTCAAGATTAACTTTATCAGATATTAGGATCTCAACGCCAGCTTGCTTTTTTGGGCCACAAGCCTGGTAGACATTTTCCCAACCTTTTACCTTCACTCTGTGTCCATTTTTTATTTTGAGGACTGTCTCCTTTTGGCAGCATATTGTTGGATTTTGTTTTTTGATCCAGTAAGCCAATCTGTGTCTTATAATTGGGGCATTGGGTCCATTCACGTTCTGAGTTAGAATAGATATGGGAATCTGGGTCTCTGACATTGTGACTATTGCTATGTTTTGTGACATCTTGGATATCTTTTGGTGTGTATTGTGGTTATTGATTTTCTTGTGTTAAAGGGTTTTGGGAGTTGTTAGCATGTTCCTCTGAATGAAGTATATTCTTGAGAATATTCCATAGTGCAGGCTTTGTGTTCATGTACCTTACTGGCTTGAATTTATCATTGAAGTATTTAATTTCCCCGTCTCATTTAAAGCTGAGTTTTGCGGGACATCTTTCATTGGCTGAAAGTAGTTTTCTTTCAAGATTTGAAAAATATCATTCCATGCTCTCCTGGCCTTTATTGTCTGATCTGAGAAATCCATACTAATCCAAATTGATCTGCCTCTGTGATGTGGTGTTTTTCCCTAGCTGCTTTTAGGATTCTCTCCTTCATTTCTCTGTTATTCATTTTATAGATGATGTGTCTTGCTGAATCTGTTTATTTCTGTTTGGTGTCCTATAGGTGTCTTGAATTTGGTATTTTGCGTCAATTCCGATATGGGGGGAATTCTCCTCAACAATTTCACTTAGAAGGTTCTTAATGCCCCTTGTACATTGTTCAATGTTTTCTTCAATCCCAGTTGCTCTCAGGTTATTTCTTCTCATCTTGTCAAATACTACTTGGAAGTTTGGATCATGTACCGCAAGTTTCTTTTCTTGTCTGTCCTCCTTGAACTCGACATTGCTCAGCCTGTCTTTGTTATCTGATGTTTGTTCTTCAAGAGCTGAGGTTCTGTTTTCTATTGCATTTACTCTGGTATTGGTATCCTCCAGTGAGCTTTCGATTTGGTTGACAGTATTTTTCAATTCTGAGACCTCTGATACATCTCTTTTCAGGATGTCTGTCTCTTTATAGATGTGGTCTCTCATCTCCTGAAATTGCTCTCTTATCTCTTTCCTTAAATCTTCTTTCAATTATTTGATTGAATTACTAATCATAATGTTGATACATTTTTCTAGGTTTTCATCTAGGACCCTGACCCTGGACTCCTTGGGTGGAGAGCTGTGAGATTTAGGTAGGGGATTATTTCCCTTTTTCCTCATTTTCAGTTACAGGGAGTGTGGCTTGACGTCCAACAGTGAATAATTCTGTTGGGGGCTTTGCTTTTGCTTAGTTTGGCTGGGGTACAGTTTGGGTTGCGCAGTTCAATGGCTGCCACCCCAATCAGTGTAGTATTGTGAACCTTTAGGTTTTCCAATACCTCAAGGGATAGGGGGTAGAAGTCAATATGTACAGCCAATGCATGCACCAGACAATGTCAACTGTAGCTGTTACAGTGTTGATTAGCATCTGTAGGAGCAATCGGATTAGCAGTTTTCTTCCATGAGAGCTCTCACACTATACTTAGATAGCAAGCAAACACCCATTTTCAAGAATGATGTTCTCTTCAGTTTCGCAGTTCCTCTGTAGGTGAGGGGAAAAAAATATCTGGAGAGCAAAGGGAATGAGGTAGGAAGGTAATGTGGAACTTCTGACTTGGGAAATAGAACTACAAGGTAGTAGAGTGATGTGGGCTATTCTATTAAGAATAAGGAAAAGATGGAAATGGGATGAGAGTGGGGTAAAGACTTTGAGGGAGGATGAGAGAGAATAGAATAGAGTTTAGGAATTGACAGAGTAAAGGGAAGAAGAGGGTAGTATGGAGTAGGGGTTTCTTCAACCCAAGGAGACAGAAGACTACTTTGCTATAATGAAGTCTTCCCCAGGTCGGACCCCAACAATGTGGATACAGCAGTCAAACACAAGAAGTCAGAGTGACAGAAAAATACCAACCACATAGACACACAGACAAACAGAAATATATACATCCAGGAACACCAATTTCAATAATAACAATAGAGAAAAAAATTTTAAAAAAAAGAAGGAATTGGGTAGGTTCTGAATTATTACCGCTGAGGTCAAAATGTACCGTGGGGGAATGTGCTCATAGCTAACTTCTAGATGGAGTCATTTCCCGGTTGAGTTTGTTGGAGGGAGTGAGATTTGGTGATCTCAGCTGACAGTGATGTTCCCAGGTGGCCTCCCAGTATTTTTCTCCTGTAGAAGGGTTGCAAGCAATCACCTTCCCTGCTTCCTGTGAGAGCCGACTTCAGGTCCTCCTGAGTTGCACTCTTGGGCAGTTTAGTGTCTGCCTTCCCAAACTCCTGTCCCTCTTCAGCCGGGGTCCCAGGAGCTACTGGGAGTCTTGTGGATCCTGGTGCAGCTGTACAGGACTCTTACTATTCCAAGGAGAGTGGCCAGCCTGGACTGAGCTCCCCCAGGATCATTATCGCCCCACTCTTGGGTGTCTTCTGCTCTTCACTGGCCCCAAGAGATGATGTGTGTGGGAGTCACAATCCCAGCAAGGGGAGGCATGTGTGAAAGAGACATCAGCCCCGCTAGACTAGTGTTTGTAGAGGTCTCAGATGCAACCACGAGGGGCGTGGAAGCCCGGTACCACTTGGAGAACTCAGGACCTATGAAATCTTGTCTGTACACAGAGATCCGGGTCTGAAAGTGGAAGAAGGCACTGAGTCCCAGCTGCCCCTATTGTTCGTAGGTCCCTGAGGCTGATGCTAGTCACTGCCTTGTCTGAGAGTTTCAGGCAGTGTCTGTTGGGCCTGCAGCCAGAGACCACCCTGGCTGATTAGGCCCTATTGAGCAGAGTCCTAATCACAGACTCCTCCCAAAGTTCCGGCATGTGAGGGGGTGGGTGGGAAGCCTCCAAATGCAAGTTGCAAGACCAGAAGGGAGGGTCCGCCAGTCCTACACAGCCCCCAGGGTAGACAGTCGAGACACTGAGTATTTGGACCTGCTCCTCTGCTCCTTTGGACTGAGGCACCTAATCCGCGCTGTAGATGATGGTTTTGGTTTCACGTTTGATGAAGGAGTGTCCCGTACCACCCTCCGGGAGGAATCAAAATAGAGGTGCCGCCCCACTTCTTTGCGCGATCAGACTTAGGGTCTCTGATTCGTGTGTGTTACAACAACCCCAGGGCTGCTGTCCCAGTTGCCACAGACTGAGAGCACAGGCTTCCCATGACCAGGTTCTGCTGAGCACTCACTGCTGTGGCTGAGTTAAATTAATTACGCGCAGCTTCCTCCCCTCCGGGCTAATTCCCCTCCCATAGGCTGGGTAGCTGGCTGAGGTGGTGTAACTATCAAGTTGATTATGGCTCCGTGTTATTAAGCTTCTTTCCTTGGTTGAAAATGAATTTGGGGAGAAAATCGCCCACCTCACAGTATGGCACTTCTCCCACTGTTGGTGTCCCGCATCCACGGAGAGATTTCTCCTTCAGCACTGCTGGGTGTCCACCACCGCCGCTGCCGCCATCTCTAATGATTTGTGTTCAAGAGTTCATGGAGGTCACAAAATGGTGGCCTGAGATGCGATCCTTTGTGTGACTCCCCGCATGCAAAAGCACATTCCTCAGACCTCCCAGGTCAGTTCGTTGGCCACCCCTCTCTTTAGTGCCAATGACAATCAAGTGTTGATCCAGTCCCCCGGGGATTCATTTCCAAACTTTGCCTCCCCCTGTTCTATGCCTTGCTGACAGCTGCGGCGGGGAAATGAGGAGGAATTACGTATGGCATTGGTTCGGGCCCTCACGTATGGAGCATTTAATCAGGGAGAAAGATTGGGCACTGTCTTAATCTCTTTTATAACAAGATACCACAGACCTGGTAACTAAAACAGAAGAGAAAGTTATTTCTCATAGTTCTGGATGCCTGGAAGTCCAAGATCAAAGCACCTGTTTCTGGTGAGGACCTTCTTCTCACATGGCAGAAGGTGGAAGGGCAAGTGGGGATGAATGTCGTGGCCTTACACAGCATTCCTTACACAGCCAAACGCATTCACAGGAGCCCCCTTTGAACAGCATTGATACGTTCACGAGGGCAGATCCCTCGTGACCTAAATACTTGTCATTAGGCCCCGCTTCCTGACACTACTGCACTGGGGTTTAAAGTTTGCATGTCAGTTTCAGAGGGGACAAAAATGTTCAAACCACAGCATGCACACCAACACACAGGCTAGAGAGCAGGTAATCCATCCCTGTGTGGGAGGGTTTGTCCAGGGTGAGAGGAGTAAGATGGCTCCCTGTTGGTTAAGGGGGGCGAGGAGTGCTTGTGGAGGAATTCATTGCTACAGAGTACATTGAGCTTGGTGTGAGATCACGTGGAGAACAGCTGGGTGTAACTGAAGGACTCTGTACTCCAGTATACACACCATTTCCCTGTCTGTGAGTTATGGGGTCAAAACCCCATAACCATGAATGGGTTGTAGGTGGGGTTCCAGGGGTTGATGTCTGAGACATCAGACTGTCTCAAGCTACAGGCTAGGAGATGGAATCTTGTGATGTCCACAGAAAACCATCATGTCAAATTCTAAATCAGACACTGAATGAAAGGTACCAGCAGGCAAGGAAATTTCGGACAGTGTAGGCATCAAATGGAATGCACAATTAGAAAACCAGGACAGACTTAGAGCAAAGAATGAAATGGAGAGAGGAAATGAAAAATCTTCCCACAACTGAGAATCCAGGACCAGCTGACATCAGGGGTATATTCTATCTAACTCTTTTTTAAAAAAAAAAAAAACAGAGAACAAGGGAGAGAGGGAAAGAGAGAGAGAGAGAGAGAATCAGTTTTATTTATTTTTTCATCTGATTTTTGTTTCTCTGACACTTACTTGTGTATGTGGCTCTGGGGTTCAAACCTGGGTCCTCATGGATGCCAGGCAAGTGCTCTAATTGCTGAGCCACCACTCCAGCCCTTACGTCCAACAATTATTTATTTTAATTTTTTTTAAAAGAGAAAGGGAGGGAGAGAAAGAGAGACAGAGAGACATAGAGAAAGAGAGAATCAATTAGAGAGAATCAATTTTATTTATTCATCTGTTTTTGGTGTTCTCTGACACTTAGTGGTGTATGTGGTGCTGGGTTTCGAACCTGGGTCCTTGTGCATGCCAGGTAAATGCTCCAACCACTGAGCAACCTCTCCAGCCCCTCTGTCCAACATTTAAAGAACAAATAGTTCCAATCCTGCAGAGACTCTTCCAGAATATGGAAGAGGGGGAAATACTTCCCAACTTGTTCTGTGAAAATAGTATTGTACTGCTACTCAAGTCAGACAGAGACAGCACAAGAATATGATGGACCAATATCCATCATGAGTATCATTGGAAACAGGCTGAAAAAAATATTAACAAGCCAAGTGTAGAGGTGCAAACCTCTAATCCCAGCTAGTTGGGAGACTGAGGCAGAAGGACCAAAAGTTTGCAGCCAGCCCAGGCAATGTAGAGTAACCCAGACTCAAAATTAAGAATAAAAAAAATGTTTTGGGTACCAGGCATGGAACCCAGGAACACTTAACCACTGAGCCACATCCCCAGCCCTTTTTACTTTTTGAGACAGGGCCTCGCTAAGATGCTTGGGGCCTTGCTAAGTTGCTGAGGCTGACTTTGAACTTGCGATCATCCTGCTTCAGCCTCCAGAGCTGCTGGGATTGCAGGCATGTGCCACCATGTCCAGCTTATAAAGAGAAAATTTTAAAGGGCTGGGAGTGTAGCATAGTGGGAGAGTGCATGTCTAGCATGCATGAAGCCCTGGATACCATCCTTAGTACCACCAAAATGAGAAAGAAAAAAGAAAAGAAAAACATTAACAAACCATATCTAGCAACATGCGCAAAAGATTACACAACATTTCCGGTAACATTTCTCCTAGGAATCGGTGATTGGTTAACATTCAAATTTCAGTTAACTCCGGGCAGGGTGGCACACACCTGTAATCCCAGTGGCTGTGGAGGCTGAGGCAGGAAGATCGCAAGCTGAAAGCCAGCCTCCACAATTTAGTGAGGCCCTAAGCAACTTAACGAGACCCTGTCTCAAAACAAAAAATCAAAAGATCTGGGCATGTGGCTCAGTGGTTAAGCATCCCTGGGTTGAAACCCCCACAAGAAAAACAAATTCAATTAAGGTCATCCACTATGTTAATACAATAAAGGTGAGACACCATATTTTCACCTTGACAGAGAAAGAGAAAGCATTTAGCAAAAACCAAGACACAGTCATGAAAAACAAACAAACAAACAAACAAGCAAATGCAACTGCCAGGCATGGTGGCCCACACCCATAATCCCAGCAGCTCCGGAGTCCTAGGCAGGAGTTTCACAAGTTCAAAGCCAGCCTCAGCAACTTAGCAAGACCCTGTCTCAAAATGAAAAATGAAATTTTGAAACAATGCAACCAACCTTATATGGTTAGAAGGAAAGGTCCTCAAGCCATGAGGAACATCTACTATAAACCTACAGCTGACATTATATATTGTAGTGAAATAGTAGATGGTTTCCCATAAAACTGAGAGCAAGGTAAGGATGCGTGCTCCCACTGTTCTTTCCACCGTCGCACTACAGGTTCTATCTAGCACAGTCATGTAGGAAGAAGAAGTGGAAATGTGGATACATTAGAAAGGAAAAATACATGACCCACAGAGACATGCTATGGTTTGTCTGCTCCAAAATTCTTGTGGAAATTGAATCCCCATTTTGAGATCTTAAGAGGTGGGTCCAGGAGGGACCTGTGAGAGGTGATTAGTGCTCTGCCCTCACCAATGGATTAGTCTGTTTATGTGATTAATAAATAGTTATGGTTTAGACGGGACGTGTCTCACAAAAGCTCATGTGTGAGACAATGCAAGAAGGTTTAGAGGTGAAATGATTGGGTCATGAGAGTCTCTACCCAACCAGTGAATGAATCCCCTGCTAAGGATTAATTGAGTGGCAGCTGAAGGCTGGTAGGGTGTGGCTGGAGTGGGGGAGGTGGGTCATTGGAGGCATGGCTTAGGGGGTCTATATTTTGTCCCTGTGGTGCGGATCTCACTCTCTCTCTGCTTCCTGATCCTGTCCTGATCCTGTCCTGAGCCCCTTCCCTCCACCACAGTCTTTCGCCATGATGTTCAGCCTAATCTCAAGCCCTAAGGAATGGAGCTGGCTTTCTGTGGACTGAGACCTCTGAAATCATGAGCCCCCAAATAAACTTTTCCTCCTTAAGATTGTTCTTGTGAGGGGTTGGGGATTTAGCTCAGTAGCAGAGCACTTGCCTAGCATGCGCAAGGTCCCGAGTTCGATCCTCAGCCCTGGGGGGTAAAAAAGATTGTTCTTGTGAGATCCTCTGGTCACAACAGCGATAAAGCTGACTAAAACATAGATGAGTCAGTTAAGCGGTTAATGGGTCAATCTGGAGAGTGTGTCTGCTATGAAAGCCAGTTTGGACAGTGCTCGCTCTTGCTCCATGTCTCCCTGCCACGTGATGCCCTGCTCCACCTGGGGACCTGCATGAAAGCAAGCCATGGCAGATGAGGCACCTCGACTCAGAACCATGAGCCAAAATAAACCTCTTTCCTTTATACCTTCCCAAGTCGAGGATGTTGGCAACAGCAGACAGACTCAGGCAACACACTCCATGCTCATGGCAGCATTACTCACGATGGACCCAGAGTGAAAACAATTAAATGTCTGCCAGCTGCTGAAGGTATAAATGAAAGGTGGAAAAATACAATAAAACAGAAAGTGAAGACTGATAAAATGAAAGGTGGGCTATCCGTAGAATACTAATGAGCAAAGTACGGGGACAAACTACTAATACAGGCTACGGCACGTTTGAACCTTGAAAGTATTTGGCCAATGGTCAAAAGCCAGCGGGGGACAAAGACCACTTCTTGCATGAGTCAGTTTATGGGAAATGGCCCACAAAGGACAACTCCACACAGAGGTGAAGTAGATCAGGGTTTGCCTGGGTCTGGCAGTAGTCATGGAGATGGACTGCTATATGGGGGTCGAGGGATCTTTTGGTGGCAGGGGGGATAGAAGCGTTCTGAAACAGGATCATCATGATGGCTGCAAAACCACAGAGATGTTCTAAAAGTCGCTGCATTGTACCTTTAGTTGATTGAGTTTTATGGTATGCCAAAATAAAGCTGTTTTACAAAACTGTAATGCACACGTGGAAGTTAGTCACAGGGGCAGCATATGCAGTTGTTTCTTGACAACACTAAGGAATCCCCTGTTCTCTCTTTCCCTGTTCTGGGTCCTGCCTACATTTGCTGCTTATCTCCTGTCTCCTGCTATGTACTTGATGTCCCAGCCAGAAGTGGCACTGTGCACATCTGGGTAGAAGGTGTGCTGGTGTGTGCCTAACATGACCCTGTGTGCCTGCAGGATCAATCAATCGATCGCAAGCACAATTTCATAACTGGACTGATTCCCGTAATACACCCTGCACCCTGAATTCCACATACATCATTTTCTACTCACGAACCTGTCTCAGGGATCCGGCTTCAGTCTCCCTGGCAACCAACCTCAGCTCTCAGCTGCAACCTCTGTTCCCAGGAAGACACCAGAGTGGGGAGGGCTGCTGTCTCACCCCAGGGCACCCTGCCTGAACAAAGTGACCCTGTGGAGGTGAGCAGCAGCACAGTTTCCAAGACAACAGCATTCAAAGGCCTCACCACCTGTGAGGCCCTCCCCCACCCCTCAGCCATCAAGTAGGAAAGGGGACTTTGTGGAATAAGCACACTACTGACTCCTTGAGATTTCTCTATACATGGCTATAAAATGATGGGTGCAAACATAGCTCTCAAAAGGAAAGATACCTCATCAACCTTTTGAAAACAATCAGTAACAACAAACAAGGCTGCAAGGCCCAAGACTGTATGTGAAAACAAGACAGGTGAGGAGGAGTGTGAGTTTCAGATTCTAAGGCTCAGCTGTGCATGAGATATGTGGTGGAGTGTTTTTGAAGAACAGGCACAGGGCTGCCATCCCCTGAGATCCTGATTTAGTGGGTCTGTGTTGGGGCCCCAGCATGAGTGTCTGCTTACACTCCACCAAGAACAGTCTAGGCTGCAGCTGTGGAAAAGGACCTGCCTTTATAGGAGGAAGACCAAAACTGGAAATGAGAGGCCCTTCTGTACAGAGGAAGGCAGGTTTTCATCATTCACTGCTGTGCTAGACAGATTTCTTAGGCTAAGGAATGGGAAAACGATTCACAGGAAATGCATGTTTTCAAACTTGGGGTGTCCTCGCTTTCTCTGCATGTCTGCAATCACACTTTTTTTTTTTTTAAAGAGAAAGGGATAGCGTGAGAGAGAGAGAGAGAGAGAGAAACAATTTTTATTTAGTTTTTCATGTGGCCTTTGTCGCTCCGAGACTTTGTTGCATACGTGGTACTAGGATTTGAACTCACATACTTATGCATGCCGGGCAAGTGCTGTAACCGCCAAGCTACCGCTCTAGCCTCTGCAATCGCAATTTTGATGTGAAAACCCTGCATTTGCTAATGAAACACTGGACTCTATTTCTTTGGATGATTCCTTGTGCTTGGGTTGCTCTCACAGTTAGTGAACTATTTATTGGACAGTACCTTCATGAGACACAGCACAGTGGTTACCAGAGTTATTCGAAAATGGAAGATGGCTCCGATTTGTATCAGTTGATGTGGGTGAATCAGCCCTTAGACATATGTGCTGTGTTGAGTTTCATTTGGGAGGCTTCATGACAATTGGTAATCAAATTGATTCATCTGCTTAGATAGCAATCCAAATAGTGCGAGGAAAGTTGACGAAGAAGAATGAGATGCAGTAATCACTTATGTCATACACAGCCACAGAGAGCCATGCCCCCATTCAAAATTTCTTTTCTTAGCTATTCCTTCTGCATAATGCTCAGATGCAATCCAGGGCCTTGCACATGCTAAGCAAGCACGCTACCACCAACCTATGTTGCCAGCCCTATCTGTTGAGTTCTTAGGGCACCTGAGGATTTCACCATCCAGATGTATAGTCGTAGATCTGTAGGGTCTCCGACCTGTAAGGCCCAGGCTTTCTCCTTGGGGACGTCCAAACCAGGGCATAGGCATTGGATCAGGATGCCTCCAGAGAGTCTCTGTGAAGAACAAAGCCATCGTGGGAAACGTTCCTGGCATCTGTGCCAATGCGGACTTTCTAGTTGGCCTTTTCCAGAGCATCCTAGGGAGTAAATGGGTGGTCAAAATCAAACAGAGGCGCACTCCTAGGATTCTGGCTTAAGAAACTGGATGGGGTTGGGGATTTAGCTCAGTGGCAGAGCACTTGCCTAGCACGCGCAAGGCCCCGAGTTCGATCCTCAGCCCTGGAAAAAAAAAAAACCTGTATGGATGACGGTGCCTACCACAAGACAAGGGACACGGGTTTGGGGTAACCTGCCGACTGTAGGGCGTGAGTGGAGATGTTCCAGAAACTGTTTCCTCCAGAGGTTCTGGGGATTGGCTGACAATTCTTACATAGAGATGGCAACATGGAACCATCAACACGCAGCAGCATAAGAATTTAAAAATCAGGGGCTGGAGCGCTGGCTCAGCAGTTACGGAGCTTGCCTGGCATGTGTGAGTATGCAGGTTCAAACCCCAGCACCACATACACAATAAAGTTTCCACATGAAAAACTAAATAAAAATTGATTCTCTTTCTCTCTCTCTCTCTCTCTCTCTCTCTCTCCCCCTCTTTCTTTAAAAAAAAAGAATTTAAAAATCAGATTGGTGGGGCTAGAGCGGTGGCTCTGTGATTACAGCACTTGCCTCGCTTGTGCAAGGATGCCGCGGGTTCAAACCCCAGCACCACGTACACAAAGATGTGTTGGAGCAACAAAAGCCAAATGGAAAACTAAATAAAATTGATTCTCTCTCTTTTCTCTCTCTCTCCCTCTCTCTTAAAAAAAAATCTCAGATTGGTAAAAGCTCTGGGTGTAGATTGGTTCACACATAATCATGTATAGAGGGACAAGTGTCCTAGGCAAAGGTTGGAAACTGTTTTAGTCAGCTTTTGTGCTGCTGCAACTAAAAGACCTAACAAGAATAATTAGAGGAGGAAAAGTTTATTTTGGCACTCGCTGTTTCAGAGATCTCAGTCCATAGATGGCTGACTCCATTCCTCAGGGCCTGAGATGAGGCAGAACATCATGGCGGAAGTGTGTGGTAGAGGAAAGTGGCTGGGAATATGGCTGGGAATATGGCACCCATGAAGCAGAAAGAGCAACTCCAGATGCCAGGGACAAAATATATATTCCAAAGGCATGCCCCCAAGAATCCACCTCCTCCAGCCACACCCTACCTGCCTTCAGTTACCACTCTGTTAATCCCTATCAGGGAATTAATTCACTGATTGGGTTAAGGCTCTCATCACCCAATCATTTCACCTCTAAATTTGTTGCATTGTTTAACACATAAGTTTTGGGGGACACCTAATATCAAACGCAGAATAGAAATAAACAAGAATCATGATTTTGGAGGTGATCAAGGAAAATAGAGCCCTGAGAAGACTTGGGAACAGCGGTCTGAGATGTAGGAGAAAGCTGGGTGCAGATGTCGCATATGTTTAGAAAGCAGAGCGTACTGAAAAGAGGAATGCTACCTGTAGCCAAGACAGCATTGGGCAGGTTGGTTTGGTGGTGTGCAACGGGCCGGAGATTTTTGCTGGGGAATGTTCCACAGATGTGAGGACACACTAAGGAAGACGGGGAGAGATGACCAAAAAGTATTGCTGTTGTAGTCTACACTAATGACAAGCTGGGCTCCTAAGTAGTCAGAGGCTCTGGATACTGGAAGCTGAAGGCTGTGAGCTTTTCAGGGTATGGTGCTTTCTGTTCCCCCAAAGCACCTGTGAAAAATAATGTACTGCAGATACCACCAATCTGTGATCATCACAAGGACCAGTGAATAGATGGCAGAGAGTTACAGAGTTGGGATGAGCTCCAGTGGTGGCTCCTCTTTAAGCCGAGGATAGAAGCGCGGTGGTCTTAAGGGAGGGGTGGGGGTGAAGGAAGGCTACTATCATCCCTCCTGCCCCCATTCATGCCTCTGTGACGCTTCCATGGAAAATGTCTTTGGGTGGTGTCATGGCAGAGGCCAAGACTGAGATAACTCAAAAGTGTGGCATCAGGGAGGAGGCTTGGCCTATTTGGAAACAAAAAAGGTAGGAGGATTCCCGCTGGGCAGAGTGGAGAGGGTGGAGAGCCTTCTTTTAAGGACCTTGGGTTTGGGGCAAGAGGCCAGGGGCAAAGAACAATCCCTTGCTTGTTCTGCAGATTCAGGCTGAGTATCTGGGGCAGAGATACTTCTTTGTCCGGGGGAGCTGTCAGCGGCTGCGAGAGTTTTGCCTTCTCTGTTGCAAGCCTCTGTAAAACCCTGGCATGATCATGAGATTGGCCTCCAGGTCTCATTGCTGCCCGTCCAGAGGCTGTGCTTTGGGGCCCCCCGGGGTGAGCAGCCAACTGACTGGCTGAACCCAAAGGGGACGGAACTGGACGCCGTTGTGATGCTGGCCTCTGCAGTGGTAGAGTGTCATTCTGAGTCCTCAGCTCACTAGAAGAGGTGCACGGCCCAGTCCTGGGGCAGTATACGGGGAGGACCCAGTCTGGAGGTTCAAACGTCTTGCCAATAAACACCTATGTCAGTCCACTGTCAAACTGCCGAGGTGTGTGCCCTCCAGTAGAGCAGTGGGGTCCTATCCAAGAGAGGCGTGTGCCATCACTACCTGGCCACAGTCCAGGCACCATCAGGATCTGAAGGCCTTTGCCAAGGAAACCTCATCTTTACCCAGCTCCTCAAACTGTGTGCCGGTGGCCAGGACTTGGTGGATTAGCAGGGTTCCAGATCTGAGAGGGAGCTGCCAGGCGCTCACCACAATGGGAGGAGACCAGATGGGGCTGGACCGCGACACTGGGAGAAGAACCAAGTTCTTCCTCCACATGATCCCGTTAGAGGTGCCCAGGATGAGCCACTAGAGCCCTGGTCACACCCTGGCGCTGGTGTTCTGCCTTGCTTTCGTTAAACTCTTGGTCTCATCTCACAACACCACCATCTCAGTAAGATGAGATTTTTTCCAACTCATACATCTCCATATTAAAGTAAGGATGTTGTCGCTGATTTCATGTATGCTGTTTCCCGATGCTTCTATGAGAGAACGGGTATCCTGGAAAGGAAGCACATCCAAAGGGGCCAAAGAAAGCCCACTTGCTGGAGTTGAGAGTTGAGGAGTGCCCTTGAGCAGGAGGGATTCCTTGCTTCTCCTCTCGGATAAAGGGCATGCTGGGCACATGGGCATGGGAGGGCTAGGAGAAATGAAGGACAACTGACATGACAGGCAAGAGATCCTGGGAGATATCTGTGGCTCTCTCTGGAACTACAGTAATACCCACTGTTACCTCTCAATGTTAAGGACAAAGACTGGCATTTTGGCCTTTAAAACAAACAGTAATAAAGTACAGAAGTACTTCTTTTAATAGGAAACACTGGCTTTGTACATCTCCTACAAGGGTCATTTCCTGGCTTGGAAGCATTTTCCTCGTCCAAGTTCCAGGGCACATACCCTGGGAAGTGGGGTCTGTATTGCTAAAGCACAGTGAAGCCTGGCATCTCTTGGAGAAAGCAATGGCAGGCCACCAGGGGGCCCCTGCTCTCCTCAGGACATGCTTCCCTCTGTGTCTGTCTTTTGGTCCTCTCCACGTTCTGTGCTGTTTTCTGGGTCTGTCAATGGAAGTAAGAAATTCCCTGGGTTAAAGCAGAAAAGGCCAGGAGGCCCCATTCCTCCATTCAGGTAAGCTGATAAGAGCTGAGACAGTGAACAGACAGGGAGCCGGGGGAGATGGTGTACACAGGCCACAAATTCACTAGTACCCCTCAGACCTCACAGGTACACAGGCTCATTTATCCCCTCTGAATGATCTGATCTTCATCATGAGTGTCTGCCTCCTGTGCTGGATAGTAAAGGGACACCACCCCGGATTGATGTCTGATTGGGTAAGTGTCTTCTGGTGCTGCCATGTGAAAGGTCCATTTGACTAAATACTCAGTCTGTTCTTGTGAAAATGCTCAGTCTCTCAGATTTCCACCCCACCTCCCTACTACCTCCTTTCCAAGATGATAATAGAGCCTGTATGGCTTTTGAGTGTCTGCGCTGATGCACAAATTGGGCCTACAATGTTCTTGTGCAGCTCACCCTTGTCCTTGGTCATTCCTGAGGGCTGGATGACTCTCTTCTTCAGGGTCCTGCTGGTGATGTTGGCCTGCTGGCTCATGTCCGTGGCTGGTGTAACCTGTATTTGTACCTTTCTCCTCCTGGTCGGGACCTGGTGCTCCCTGGCTGACTAAGTTTGTCCTGGCATTGGAGGCATCTGCAGAACCCTCTGGATCTGGATCTCATCCTCTATCCTACCCGCCCCCGCTTCTAGGGCTGTCTGCTCCACTGCCTCGACTGCAGGGTCACCTAATTACCCTTACTGGGTCAGGCTTCCTTCAGGATAGCACCCCTGGCTCTTGAATCAGCCTCTTTCCACGTTCCTCTTCAGAGAATGAAGGCCACTAGGGTCCCACCTGCAACACAGCGGGAACCAAGACCAACTCCATACATGGAGGTTCCTCAATTCCAGCCATCCCTGTGCCCAAAGAGGCCACTGGGTCATTCTGCAAAGTGAACTTTCAAAGTCCCCAAAGTGGGGACTTTGGCTTTGAGCCCCAGTCCTCTTCTCTGACACCGTTCCTCCTCTGAGATGTCTGACTCTGCCTGATACTGCTTCTGAGGACCTTCTACCCCATGGGATCACAATGGACCACTTTTTTGGGGGAGGGTTTATTTGGGGGCTCATGGTTTCAGAGGTCATAGTCCATAGGTGTCCAGTTCCATTCCTTGGGGCTTGAAATGAGGCAGGACATCATGGCAGAAAGCATGGCTCCAGGGAGCAGAGAGAGAAACTCCATACCAGATCCAAAATATATTCCCCAAAGGCACGCCTCACAATGACCCACCTTCTCCAGCCACACCTCACCAGCCTACAGTTACCAGTTTGGAATTAACTCACTGATTGGCTTATGGCTCTCATAACCCAATCATTTCACCTCAGCCTTCCTGGATTGTTTCACATGAGCTTTTGGGGGCCACCCTTCATCCAAACCGTAACACCTACCTAAGCCCTCAGGGTGGATTTGGAGAGACACCACCACGTAGGTAACCAAGTCTTCAGTCCTTAAACTTCCAGCTCCTAGAGGAAGCTGCTGCCGTGGTGTGAAGACAACCATTCCCAGCACCTCTGTGATGTGGCCAGCAGTTGGTCTGTGGCCCCCAGAGGCCTGCACTGCACTCCACAGCCTGCTTTCCACAGCCCATCAGGGCAGATGCTCTCTCAGCCACCAAACAATGGCTGCGTGAGAGAGCGCAACCAACAGTGCGGCCAGCGATGGGCCGCAGAGAAGTCTCAGATGGCCACGCGGAGACAGTGCTCCTTCCGCCTGCTGGGTGGGGTCCCCCTCTTGTGCCTGAGTCTCCCCCTTCCTCAAATGGGTCATAGGTCCTTGTGTGGTCAGCATAAAGGACTTTTTCTTTTTCCCTTAAAAATATTTATAGGAATATTTCAGTTTATAAAGATACTACACATTCACTTTGTATAATTTAGAACCAAGGAAAAGGAAAAATTTAAATCACTCTTAATGTTGCCATCCTGGTAGTTGCACCAGGGTCAATTCCCTCCCTTCTCAACTGTCTTTTTTTCCCTGGACATACACAGTTTTTACTAAAATGAAGTGATGATAAAGATGTTGTCTCACACCTATCTTATTTACCTTAAGGTATTGCCAATATTTAATATCCCTAGATATTCTTCTGCATCATCTGAAAACAGTAGTTACATAATATTATATTGACACAGTGTGATGTACTTCACTAGGTCATTTGGCAAATTTGGGATGTTTTGATTTTCTAAATTAGAGGTAATCCTTCAATTAACATCTTTACATAGCTGCTTCATGATCACATTCTTAGAAATTTCTAGAAGAGATTGATTTAGAAATGGACAATGACCAGACAACACAGACAGAGACAGAGCTCTGACCAGTCTGTGGCAGTCCATTGAGGAAACGAGCATGCTGTCTGGTCACCAGCCCAGGAACCCACCAGGCCACCCAGAGGCCAGGCTTGTGGGAAGTCACACCTCTGGTGATGGCAGACAGTCCTGGAAGCTGAATAACACCCAGCAGCTCACGGATGACCCCAAAGGGGCAGGACCTGATTAGTAACCAACAGTGTCCCTAACTGTTGTCCCATTTTCAACCTAGGACCAAGCAGAGAGCTGTAAACAATTACAGAGGCCCCGCACCTCCTGGGCTACCTCCAGCTTCCTGGGCCAACAGTCCCCATCCAGAGCCTACGAGAAGCCTCACTTTCCCACTACAAATGACACACTGTACCTGGCTTGACGCTTCTGCCAACACTAGAGGATGGTGCCTGGCTCCCTGTGACGGCAAGCTCAAATACGGCCTTTGCTTGTCCATAGGAAAAATGGAGGAAATTCAAAACAAATACAAACCCTGCTGTGAAAGCTTTGATGGGGGTGGCTTTCCATAGCCTTGGATTTAAGGATATTCCTGAGGTTGATCCCAGAGTCCTTGGAGGGGAGGCCTCGGGCTGGAATAAGGTGTGGGAAATAGGAAGTCTGGTGGTCCATTTTCAGCATACAGTATTCAGCCTTAACGGGATCAATTGTAGCCATTTTAGTTACAGCCTTTTCCTTTGCACGCCACAATTTTAAAATTCGCCACTCATGTAGATTGTACCCCAGAGCCCCTCCAATCACTGTGCCAGGTTAGAGGTATAAGCAGGTGGGCTACCCAGCCAGGTGCTCTTGCTGGCTAGGTTCCCTAGCACGCCCTTCTGCAGAAGTAAAGTTTGCCTTGCCTACCCACTTCCGAGCACGTGTTTGATTTTCTTACGGCACCTCGGTATTTCTAGCAATTTTATTTCTGACAAAGGGCACTGCAGAGAGAGCTGGGCAACCACGAACCTTTTTCCAACCAGTTCAAGGCAAAGCTGTCCTTCTACCAAGCAGGATGGTCCCGGTGAACATCCCCTAGGCTGCTGATGTCATCAAACACTGTCAGGATGCTTTATACACACAGAGTGGGGCATTTAAAAAACAAGAACAAATTGTGCTTTGGGGAAAAGAAGAGCGAGAAGGCAGCCCTAATCTCAAGCAGCTCAGGTGCAGAGGAAATGGCCTGATTGAAGGCCTTCGGCATCATGGCCTACAGGAACAAAAAGACTTAGTGCACTCCTTCTCTTTCTTCCTCCAACTAGAACCCTGCCTCTCCCTGAAGGAGGTGAGCAGCCCCCTCCTCTCTTCCTCCGACTGCTCCTCCCTGCCCTCTGCATGGAGCCTCTGCCTTCCCAGCACAGCACCTAGATTTCCAGCTTAATGCTGTTCTGCTTGACCGTGACTGCCCAGAAAACCTAAGGAGAGCAGAAACTCAAGCAGACACACAGAAGAAACCTGATGTGGCCTGAGGGAAAGAAGACTAAAGGGCTGGAGTGGGTCCAGCAGCGAGACTTTCCACAGGTTTTTCTAACCGAATTCCAAAAAACCTGGGACATATGACAATCCCTGCTTCACTGAAGAAGTCATGACTCACAGGGATGTAGCTATGTCGGCTATGGACCACTTTGCCTTGTGTTCCACATTGACCCACTCCTTGCCGTGTCATATGTGGATCAAAAAGTGCATCCTTGGGCATTACAGGAAAATATGTTTCTCACCCCGCCATAAAGTGTACATACCTAATAAGCGGAAGGATAAAGAACAGAATGGTCAAAAGTGCCAAAGACACCTATGACCTCAGCTGAGATGTGCATGGGGAAGTGTTCCATGGGTCTGGCTACACGACTGTTACTGGTGGGCTTGACAAGACCCGTTTCCTTGGGCTGATGGCAATAGAAGCTCTGTTAAGGGAGTTGAGGAGGGAATGGTCTCAGAAGTTGATGCTGCTTTGCATTAAGGTTAGCAGACAAAGTGCCAGTCGCGGCTGAAGGACAGGTGGGTAGGGGTGAGTTTTCTTCCCCCTTCCTTTGTGGAATGTTCCAGGACAGAGGGAGCAGTGGATGGTTCAGGACAGAGGCGTGATCATTTCGGGAGCAAAGTTCGGAGAAGGCAGGAGGCCTGCGATCCTAGGCTCAGGCTAGGGGGATGGTCACAGTTAGGAGTGCAGAGAACGTCAGGGTAGGTAAAGGCACACTTGGCTTGGGAGGCACTGAGAATTCCCACCCCTGTGCTTCTGAGGTCGATCCAATGAATGAGGGTTGCTAGTATTGTGGAGGAGTATTATAGTAGTACCGGTGGAATTGGCTTGAAAGCGAGAAGCAATCGTCTCATGGTCACAAAGTTTTGAGGTTCTTCTCATCACCGCTAAGGTGCTCAGTCAGACACAGGCATGGTCAGGGGCGGCCTCCTCTGACGAAACCTGGCGCACGGCCATGGGCGGCGAGACTTAGGAGAGGAATAGGACAGAGGTTTGGTGCTGGCCGGCTCAGCCTCCTGGGCTCTGAAGTAGCCAGGAAGGGTCAGAGGGGTGAGGACTGAGAGGCAGACAGCAAATGAGAAGCGTGCGTGTGGGAGAATGATCCGACAGCTGGGCGGCTGGGCCGGGCGGGCAGCAGGGCCTGGACCACCAGTCCGTAGTGGACGAGTTACAACACTGAGAAGAGAAGTCCAGGTGGACCCCTGCCGGCTAACTGCCACGGCTTCACTGGGCTCGCACGCGCAGGCCCACAAAGCACCTCTCCTAGGCCAGCCCCAGCTGCGTCCTTCCGGTTTCGACGGATCTTCCTGTTACTGTTGCTATAGTTCCGAGGGCGGGACGAGGGCCGGTTTCCCCTCCCGTGGTGGTTCTCTCGACCCGCGTTGGCCAGTTCTAGTGCCTTTTGCCACCCTGCTATTCATGCCGCTTGGCTCCCACAGCCCTTCTTTCCACGGCTCTCCGCAGAAAATCTGCGGGAAAAGTGCATTTTCTTCCGTTGTCGTTCCACTTCAGTTTCTGTGGCCGGTAGATGGCAGTGTTGTGCCGTCTGGCCTCCTTGCGCGTGTAGGTCTCCCGCCCTTCGTGCTTGAAAAAAATGTTGCCGATCCCTTCCCCCCCAAAAAAAGAAGAAGCTAACTGGCTTTTACAAAGTCTGCGCCGCCCTGGAGCAACGTGTATTTCTGCTTCCCACAAACGCCTTTCTTTTCCAGACCCGTCCTGTCGTTTTGGGATCTTT
>PVKS010006942.1:0-75511 GCA_004027875.1 Aplodontia rufa | reverse complement strand
TCATTATGAGGTGATCTGCCTGTGAGCCCTGTTGTTCCTGGAATCTAAGGTAACTGCAGTACACAATGACTCAGGAGACCTCAGAAAGAAAGAAAGAAAAAGAAAAGAAAGAAAGAAAGAGAGGGAAGAAGAAGTGTGAAACAAAATGGAATTAGTTATGTCAGGGACTGGGCCCTCCTTCATCCCCACAGGAGGTACTGCTATACCCATTGGTAATTAGATTTTAGATCTGCTGTCACCTAGGGGATCATGTTACTGGTTCTCTCATACAGTGGAATCAAATACAAGAGCTGATCTTTCTCCTTGTGTAACCAATTGTTAGTGCTTCAATAGGTGAAGGTGAAGGTCATTGTCTTGGTGGCAGAGTTCAGTGGTTAAAGGCAGCATCTCCAGGGCCCTGAGCAGACTCCAACATTTGCTAGCACTTTAATCTTTATAAAATATATTTAACCTTGCTAGGCTACAGTTCTCTCTATCAGTAATATGCACATAATAACATAAATCATCTAGGGCTGTTGTGAAGTTCAAATGAGGTTAGGCCTGAAAATTGCTTAATATAATCCTGGTACAGACACAGTGGTCAGTAGTGGCAGCCAGCAGCATACCATAATAGTAAAAGAGTAGAGCAGGTTCAGCCTGAGAGCCACAGGATCAGGCAGTGAAGGAAATGCAAGGGTCCAGGTTACAGTGACAGGGAAGCAAATAAATAAGAGAAATCACAGACTCTTTCTGCCCACCCAGTTCATCATCCAGTTGTCCTCTTTCACAAGGCCTCATCTCCCCCTCTTAACGGCAATAGTAGCTCTCTAGTTTAGTTCCAGTAGCTACAGCATCTTTGCAACCTCCAAGGATTTTCCTCCTGAGTTTGGTTCTTCCTACCTGCTTTCTCCTCACTGCCATCTGAACGTAGATGTACCAGCGGATACTGTTCTAGCAAGGACATTGCAGAACAGGCATGTCCATGCACACTCATCAGAGCAAATAAAAATTCTGAGCTCTCCAAAGGCATAGGAGAAAAGGCTTGACAAACAGGGTTTAGAAATTGAAAAAAAAAAAAACTACTACTTTGTTCTCAAAAATTAAAAGCCTTTAGGTGAACACGATTGATCAGAGATTTTTCACTTCATCCACTTTGGAATTGATTCAAGTTGCTTTGTTTGATAACCTTAGTCTCTGAGCCCATAAAAATTTATTATTTTAGCTTGGGAAATGTCTTTTAAAAACGATATTGTATTATTATTGAAACCAAACCCAAAGGAGATGAGATCATCCCCTATACAACTGTTGGTGTTCCAGAAAATTTCCTAAACAAATGAAAAGCAATGCATTTGCAGAGGATCCTGTCCAAAGCTGTCAGTAATCTCTGCCTGTTTTAATATTGCACTTTTTCATTTTGACTTTCCTTTAAGTCTAGCTAATTTTCTGAACACTGGGTCAGGGGCCATATTGTGACAAATGTTAAGGAGCAAATATTCCTTATGTCTTTATTACATTCTTTGATGATATCTATATTGATATTGGTGTTCCAAATTGTTGATTTAAGGAGACTGAGATAAAAGACTGGAAGTCTTCTCTCAAAATGTTGAAGAATGCCATATTCTCCTGATACATGACCATTCTGTTTCCACATGGGTTAAGCTATAGGATGAGCTATTTGGGAGGGCCAAACCTCCCACACACACACACAATTATCTTCCTTGCTATATTGACTTTCATGTTTCCACAAGTACTTATATAACCATTGAAGATTCCACAAGTCAACATTATTTGGCAAATTTTAAGATCAAGTGAATATGATTGAATATTGGAAGTAAAGAAAAAGAATCACACCTGCTTAGGAGGGGAACCTCATTGTGATGAGCTGCCTAGGTGGGTGAGGCCTCTACAGCCTCCACAGCAGCTAAATTGATGAAATGAAACATTTCCCATGATGCAAGGGCCCAGCACTGAATTGCTTTGACTCATTTAAAAGAAAATTATGTCTTTTTCAGTTATTTTTCAAATTTTGTGATTATGCCGGTGATATAGCCTCAGCTTGGTAAAAAATCATCTTTCTGACACTTAGAAATTTCCTTTTGTGAATATAGGAGGAGCAGGACTGAGTATTATTGTTTTTCATAGACATTAATGTTGAGAACATCAGTAACACAATGATAATAGTGAACAGCTTTTAGAGCTTGTCACATGACAGGTGCCCTTCTAGGAACTTCACATATGTAATCCCATTTTTAAACACTTTTTGAAGAGGTTTAATACATTTTTTGCAAAGAAGTGCACAGTGATAAATTTTTGAAGACTGAACCCACCCTTTTAACCAGCACTCACATCAAGAAATAGAATATTGCAAGAACCCTTCTATAGTCCCTTCCAGTTTATATCTGCCCAAGGATAATTATATCCTGAGATCTAATAGCTAATTTTACTTAAGTACTTCACAAATAGATGTATCTTGTAGTGCTTTTCATCAACATTAGATTTGTGAGATTTATGCATGGCACTGTGTGCAATTACGAATTTTTCATTTTCATTGCTGAATAGTATTCCACTGTATAAAGAAGATACCAACAATTATTTATTCATTTCATTACTGAAAGGCATTTGGATGGTTTGCAATTTGGAGCTACTAAGAATAGTGCTGCTATGACTATTACATCAGTTTTGATGTACATGTTTTAGTGTGTAAATGCCTACATCAGTTTTCTGTTGCTGTGACAAAATACCTGAGATAAATGATGTAGGAAGAGGAAATGATGTAGGAAAAGGCTCACAGTTGCAGTGGTTTCAGTCTGTTGTTGCTTGGTCCTATCACTTTGGGCCTGTGGCAGCACGATTCATCATGGCAGGAACACAGGTGGAGGAGATCTATTTACCTCATGGTAATCATGAAACAATGAAAGAAAGAGGAGGTGTGCAGGTTCTGACATCACCGACGAGGGCACACCCCCAATGACCTAACTTCCTTCCACTTAGCACCACCTCTTGAAGGTTCTACCACCTCTCAGAAGAGCCACAGACTGGCAACTAACCCTTTAGCACATCGTCCTTTGAGCAACATTTAAGAACCAATCCATAATGAACCCTACGAGTGAAATCAATGAATGTGACAGTTAATGTGCCAACTAGGCTGGGGTAAATGAAACCCAGATAAATGGTAAAATGTTACTTCTGTGTGTGTCTGTGAGGTGCTTCCAGAGGAGAGTAGCATTAGAATCAGTAGACTCAGTAAGGAAGATCACCCTCACCAATGTAGGTGGGCATCATCTGAGCCGTCGAGGGCCCGAAAAGAAGAAAACAAAGGGGAAAAGGTGAATCTGCTCCCTGTTTGAGCTGGAACATTCATCTTCCCCTGCACATAAGCATCCTGGTTCTTGGACCTTCAGATTAGACCTGACTTTACACCATCAGATTCTGGTTCTAAGGCCTTCAAATTCAACCTGAGGCCTACACCATCAACAGCCCTGGTTTAGGCTTTTGGGTTTGGACTACATCTCTCCCTCTTTCTCTGGTGCTCTCTCTCTCTCTTTCTCTTTTTCTCTCTTTCTACCTCTCTCTGTCCCCCTCCCCACTGTGAAACCCATTGGGTTTATTTTTCTGAAGAACCTTGATTAATACATTAGATCTCAAGATCAATGATCAAGTTTTAGTAGATGAGTTTTCCAGAGTGGTTATATCATATCAATTGATATTTCTACCCATAGTTTATGAACTTCTTGTTACTCCACATTCTCTTTAATACTTGGGACTTTCCAGTGCTCTATTTTAACCATTTCTAAAGGGCTGAAGAGATATACAGCATGCTGTAGGTTGGAATTCTTTTCTGTTTTGTTTTGTTGGTACCAGGGATTGAATTCAGGGGCAATTAACCCCTGAGATACATCCACAGCATGTTTTAATTTTTTTTTACATTTGAGACAGGGTCTTGCTAAGTTTCTTAGGGCCTTGCCAAGTAGTTGAGGCTGGGTTTGAACTGGAGTCTCCTCAACCTCTGGGGACACTTGGATTATAGGCATGTGCCAAGTCACCCTGCTGTAGGCTGGGATTCTTTCCCTCCCCCCCCCCCAAGAGAGTTGAAAGTGTGGATAGGGAGGTGAGAGAAAGAGAGAATCAATTTCATTTATTTTCCCATCCAGGCTTTGGTTCTCTGACACTTAGCTGCATATGTGGTGCTGGGGTTTGAACTAAGGTCCTCATGCATGCCGGTCAAGCGTTCCAACTGCTGAGCCACCACTCCAGCCCCACAGGATGGGATTCTAAGAAAGACTTCTCTACTATACTGATGAGCTGAATTGCCTGGAACTGTCTTTGCTGTAATTCATTCATTCTTTTTCAACGTTTTCAAATTTGTAAAGCATAAAATAGCCTGTGTTTTAAAAAGTAAATAGCTTAGTGAATAATTAAAAAATAAACTTCATGCATTTGCATCCAGGTTAAAAAAAAAAAGAGCATTGTATGCAGCCCCACAAATCCTATCTGTGCCTTCTGATTTTAAATATCTACCTCTAAGTAGTACTCACCATCCTGACTTTTGTGATGGTAATTCAGTGTTCATTTCCTTATTTTTCTTAGTAGCTTTACCTCATATCTATGATCTTGTTTTCCTGTTTTGCTTTTAAGGAAAATTGTGTGATATATATTGTTTTATTTCATATTTCTTTATGAAATTCTTACTTGCATATAGTGTAGCACATTCATTTTTATTTCTTTACAGTATTCCATTAAATGAATTTACTAAAATTATTTATTGTGTTCATTTTTAGATTGTATTTATGTATACAACATGATGTTTTGAAGCATACACACATTGTAGACTGGTTAAGTATAGCTAATTAACAAATGTGTTACCTCATACAGTTATCATTTTGTAGGGAGATTATAAAATCTACTTCTCTTTGTTCAAGAAGAGCATTTATCATCATTAACTGTAATCACCATACTAAACAACTTATTCCTCCTAAGTGTAACCCAGTATCCTTTGAGCAACATTCCCCCTTTCTTCCCTTCCCCAATAACCCCTTCAGCCTCTTCTTCTACTCTCTACTTCTATGAGATCAACATTTTTAGATTCCATACATGAATAAGATCATGCAACATTTTTATTTCTACACTTGACTTATTTCATGGAATGTAACATCCTATGGTTTCATCCATGTTGGCACAGATGATAGAATTTCCTTCTTTATATGATTGAATAGTATTCCATTATTTTAATGTGTGTGACATTTTCTTTATTCATTTTAAAAGGCTCTTAGGTTGATTCTCTATCTTAGCCACTGTAAACAGTGCTGCTATAAAATTGAAAATGCAGAGAACTTTTGGATATAATTATTTTCTGTGGATATATACTCAGTAGTGGGATTAATGGATTATGTGGTAGTTGAATTTTTACTTTTTCGAGGTCTACCCTATTCTCCACATCTTTGTTGACACTTGTTATATTTTGTCTTTTGGTAATAGCCAATCTAATAGGATAGAGTTGATATCTCATCATGTTTTTTGGGGGGGATTTTTTTTTATGAGGACAGTGAGAGAGAAGTGAGAGGGAGAGAGAGAGAGAGAGAGAGAGAGAATCAATTTTTTATTGAGTTTTTCACATGGCTTTTGTTGTTCTGACTCTTAGTTGTGTATGTGGGTGCTGGGATTTGAACCCATGTACTCACACATGCCAGGCAAGTGCCATAACTGCAGAGCCACCACTCCAGCCCCTCTCATCATGGTTTTGATTTGCATTTCCCTTAAGATTAGCGATATTGGGCACTTTTTCATATTCCCATTGTCCTTTTGTTCATCTCCTTTTGAGAAGTGTGTATTCAAGTCGTTTGCCATTTTTTAAACCAGGTAGTTTTCCTGCAATTGAGTTGTTTGAGTTCCTCAAGTATTATGGGTATTAATCCCTCATCAGATACACAGTTTACTAATATATTCTCCCATTTTGTGGTTATCTATTCACTCAGTTTATTATTTCTTTATCCATTCTACTATTGAAATATGTTTTGGTTTTTGCCCATTGTTAGCCATCATGAATAATGCTGCTATGAGAATTTATAAAAGTTCTGTGCTCATGTAGATGGATTTATGATATATACCTAGAGGTATTAAGCAGCCTTAGGACCTCATATCTTCACCTCCAGTAGATAATGCCTGAATGTTTTCTGACGTGATTGCACTAAGGGGCAATTTGGAAAAGTAGATAGATCTCATAATGTTCCCTGACTTGCTATTCAGGCTTTCTGCATTCTAGTCATCCCTCTGCAATATCCTAGTGTTTATTTACCTGATGATTGAAGATGCTGAACACCTTTGCAGGTTTATTAGCTTTTTGGATTTCTTCCTTTATGGAAGAACTTTTCAAGGCTTTTATCCATTTTTTCATTGGGTTTTCAATCTTATTGATTTGATTTCATGAATATTTTTTGTAGTTTGGACACTAGTCCTTTCTAATGCATTTAGATTACGTATATAATACCTTCCATGATGAGTTTTTAAATTTTCATTTCTTTGATGGCTCATGAAGTTCAGCCTCCCTTCATATCATCATTGGCATTTTGGACATTCTCTTTTGAGAGGGGATCAAGTTTTTTGGTCAGATTCCTATTGTATCATATTTTCAAGAGTTTTCAAAATATATTATGGATGTAAATTCT
The DNA here is from genome assembly GCA_004027875.1 of Aplodontia rufa. Classification (NCBI taxonomy): domain Eukaryota; kingdom Metazoa; phylum Chordata; class Mammalia; order Rodentia; family Aplodontiidae; genus Aplodontia; species Aplodontia rufa. Next base: position 68,870 of record PVKS010006942.1, on the reverse strand, counting down.
TCTTCAGATAAAAACATCATGAATATTTTTCTCTGTCCATATGTTACTCTTAGACATTCTTAAGGTTATCTTATAATGAATAGAAATTTTTAATGTTAATATAATTCTGTTTTAACTTTTCAGAATTTACTGTTAGTACTTTTGTCTTCTGCATATGAGATTTTTGCTTATGCCAAGGTAATGATATGGTGCTTCTAAAGCTTTATTTCTTCCCACATTTACATCAGCAGTTCACTTGGAATTTAGTTTTTGCATACAGTGCAGTCAGGGTTAGTGTGCATTTTTTTTCCCCACACAGATGCTCAACTGAGGCAGCACTATTTAACAGGGCCACCCTTCACCATTACACTCTACTTCAATCTTCATTGTATTTCAGATGATTGAACATATGTGGGTCTGTTTCTGATGCCACATTTTGTCCTATTGATCAGTTTGTTTGTCACTGCCCAGGCAAACCAATTTCTTAATGAAAGACTTCCAGATTCGGTCTACTTCTTCAAAATTTCCTTGGCTAGTTAAACTTGAATGTCAGATCATCAATTTTCTCAAAAGGAGAAAACCTGTGAGGATTTTGATTAGAAAATGGATCTGTAAATCAATTTGAGGAGAACTGGCATCTTTATCTCATTAATTTTCACTAAAACACTCCATATAGGAATACATTATCTACACTTTATTAATGAGGTAACTGATGAAAGCACAGTTCCAAGGCTTGCCATATACCATTCAGATAATTAGTGCTCAACTCTGGATCTCTGTCCACAGTGTGCAGAGAAGAAAGAAGTCAAAATGTAGTAGTAGTGCTTGTTTTTATAGTTTAATTTTATAATTACTTTCTATTTATGGCCTATGATGCAAGTTTCCTGATCCATAGTAAGCTTAATATTTGAAATTTAAAATGAAACTAATGAAAATCTTTAAAAGTTGTTCAGATGCGAGGCAGATGGTAGGAACTGTGTATTGAAATGATTGTATTTTACTGAACTCTGACAAATCAAAAGTTCTTGCTTTTGGATATTAAATTAATTTTGAGCTTGTTTGGAATAATAACTAATTAAGAATGTTTAATGCATGTTCTTGACATTGATGCAAATAGTTATACTAGATTTCACTCCTGTTGGATAGATGACTTACTGCCCTGAAACCATTAGCTACACCAAAATACTTAGTAAATAAAAATGGAAAATAGGACATAGCCTTTTCCAAACTACTTAGAATAGATAATTTCATCAATCAAAAACCTAATCTTGACCACTCTCAAGTTGCTAAGTATACTAAGGATTGGAAAGCAAGATTAACCAGGGATCCTCAATTAAATTACTTTGCTTGGGAAATGAGACATTCAGGTATGAAGGGAGCTGGGCACAAAATCTTGAAGTTTACTCTAACATATACAATTTTAAGTTTCTACGAAACTGAAGAGCTGGAAAAGGTCACTTGATGCTGAAAAAAGTCCTATGCTATTTTCCTAGTACAAAGGAAACAGGGGTCTTCCTTGGCAACCATTACTTTAACATGAAGTCAACAAATAGCTATTGAGCTACGAGCACAGTGCTAGGTATTATGTCCTCACCATGCGCCAAACATGCACAACTTCTGCCTCAGGAAGCTTTCATTCTAAGGCATTATTCCCCATGAAACATTCCAGTGAGAGGAATTACTTAGGTTTCTGAAGACATTTAGAAATGATTTAGCCCTATCCAGCCTCACATGCTAATTTTTGGAAATGAGACAATATACAAAACAAACTCCACTTGTAAAATCCAACACAGTTTATATTGGAAGTCAGTATTAAATTTTACAGCAAAGGTGAGCAGATCAATAGGCTTACAATTTGTGTATACGAGTGGCTACTGACATTCTTTCTACCTATCTGAATGTGTTAAAATAAATAGTACGAATTTACATCTAACACCAAGGATAAATTTCATATTTATCCTAGTGAGCCTCTTACACTTGTAGTTAACTGATATTATCTTGGAAAATATGGTTATTTGATGCTTAATATACATAATATTATTAGTTATGAAATAAAGAATAAGTTGGGGTAAATATCTTGTCTGATCATTAAAGAGATTTTTACTTTACGCTTATTTTCATAGACTACAGTTTTAGGTAGCCTGATCTTAATTTCATATTGACCTTTATATCAGAGACAAAGTTTCCTATAGGTTCTAATAAAGTCATCTTTTAAATAGGATATTAACTCTAATTTGTTTCTGAGATCTGGCTTCACAAATATACTTTTTTCTTTTCTTTCTCTCAGCTCTTACTTGTCTATAGGTTAGGCTATTTTGTAGATTGTACATATTGAAATGTATTTAGATGAAAAAACTGTTTTAGTAGAATTCCTAGCACAATGTTCAACATTTTTTTACTTCCTAAGGTCATTCACACTATTCTAAAGAGTGTCAATTTTCTATTGCTGTTCCTGCTATCAGGTCAGGTGCAATGTTGAAGTCAGAATAAATTTCAGGTAGAAACGGTGAGCCTACCTGAATTCAAAATGTCTTAAGACTGAAGAAAAACAAAGTGTTAATTATTTAGTATCAAGAATACTTTACCCTTAGTCTGAAACATAAGTACAGTTTCCCTTGGGTTTAACCAGAAGCCAAGTTAGTACTTGAAGATTATAATTATAAATAAGGGAAATTAGAATTCCTAGCTTTTATTAATGTAGTTATTCATATTATAATAACCAGTGGAAAGCAGTTTTCCTAAATAAGATTTTCTTTTTTTTTCTTTTCTAAATAAGATTTTCAATGTAGAATGCTTTTTTTCAGAATCACTGTCAGTTCTATCATACTGATTTCTTAATCTTACAATGTCAAACAATAAACTATATTTGGTTCAGAAAATCTGCACACATACTAGCATCAGTACTTGTGTTTGTTAAAATATACCAGACCAGCCCTGTCAGGAAGTTTGATACCAAGGCAGAACACATTTTTTTCATGAGAATTAAGTAAGTACCTCAGAGTCTGATGTTAGTAAGTTTCTGAATAAATGTAGTAGGCTCAGTCTTGGCTCCGTTAAAATAACCATGGTAGGAGATAGAATGAGAAAAGAGGCCAAGATCTCATTTTCTCAAAGTCTTGTCTCTTGCACTCATGAGGTCAGTGGAGCCTAAGACAGTCAGTGGGGAAATATCACTGGAAGAAGGGCAATGTTCAACTACTCAAGTCTCATTTTGTTTTTAGTTTTTCTCTGTCTTGCTTGTGTTTTCAATGCCCAGAAGAAAACAACTCATATCACAAGATCCCAGATCTAATGCTGACGAAAGGAAAAGATTTGGGTGAAACAGTACAAAATCTTGAAATGAGCCTGTTTGCTGACATAGTCACATTGTAACATAGGGTACCAAGAAAAACTGAAAAAAATAGATTATTTATTCACTATTAGTAGTCTTTGAATTACAATAAGAAATAAAAGTGAAATCAGGAGATGAGCTAATGTGAAGGTCCTGACTTTTAATTTTAAGAGGAAAATTATTCTAGAAAACAGGCATAAGATTTACTTGTCCGATTCCAGAAATGAAGTGGCCCTCACATTATTAGATTAGTAAATGATTGTTGTCTTAGGTTGTTTAGACTGCTGCAACAAAAATACCATAGACCAGGGGTCTTACACAAAACAGCAATGTATTGCTTACAGATCCAGAGGCCGGAATGCCCAAGAATGTGGCTGCCAGCCGATTCCATGTCTGTTAGGGGCTAATTTCCTGTTTCAAAGGTAGTAGTTTTTTTGTAATGTGCTCACATTGAGGAAGAAACAAGGGATCCCTCTAAAGATCTATTTCACAAGTGTACTAACCGCATGATTAATCATCTCCCAAAGGCCTCACCTTCAAATATGCTCACATAAATATTCAGTCCCTAGCAGTGATCCCAAGAGCAAATATAATTGTTTTCCTTTTGTATATACTTATGAATCTGGCAGTTAGGGAAAATACTTATGCTCTTTATTTTATTCTCAATATGGCTATTTGACCCAGGCATAAGTAAGTTTTTCTATTGTTCCATCCATAGCAGTATATTTGTGTAGTAGGTACTGCATAGATTTCAAATAATATTTTATTTAACAACTCTAATTCTAATGTATAGCTTCATAACCTGCTCTTAATGAATAGAATTAAAGAAATAATTTTACTTTCATTTCTGAGTAAAATATATATGCATAAACAAATCACTTAATTTTCAACCAGAATCTTTCTTGGTATTTCCTCTAAATAACTTCTCTGGTGTTCCCTTTGAGATATGAACGCGTCTCACTGACCAGATTTTGCAGGTAAGATATTCTGAATTCCTCTCTGTTTCTGCCTCTCAAGCATTGGGAAAACATTTCAGTTTGACCTAAAATTAAACTCTTCAACAATCACAGCTTGAGCTTTTCGTTGAGCTAATTAGTACTTCTTCTTCCAATTGTATTGTTGTCACCCATATGGGAGAGGAACAGCAGATTGCCTGTCTGTTCCTTTTGAGTTTCCTACAAAACTGTAAAACACAGTGTTTCCTTTCTGGTTTCTTGTCACTACCCCCTACAATCAAGAGAAATTGGAAGGAAAAGAGGAGTATGTCCGTCTCTAATGGAAATGTCTAGATGTTCCTGAATAGACAAGTTTGGACTTGTAGGGCTCATCTATGCCAAACAACACACAAGTTCATCGCAACTCTCGGGGTAATGAAAGCTAGCAGAAAATCATTGCCCATAAGTCACTGATGGCCAGTGAATCCCTAGAAAACTGTATTAAATAGAAATTAAAGAAATATCCAGCCAAGAGTGGTGACACACGCCTGTAATCCCAGTGGCTCCGGAGACGAGGACAGAGGATTCCAAGTTCAAAGCCAGCCTCAGTAATTTAGCAGCCCTAAGCAGTTTAGCAAGACCCTGTCTCAAACAAAAAAAATAAAAAATGGACTGAGGATGTAGTTCAGTGGTAAAGCACCCCCGGGTTAAGTCCCTGGTACCAAAGCAACAACAACACAAAAAGCCAGTAGTTTCACTCATGGCGCTCAGTAGTAAAAGTATTTTGAAATATTAAAATTGTTTCAGGTAAGTTTCTGTTACATCGTTAACAAATTTTTAGTTATATAGGTGCAGTTATTTCAATATATAGCTTAATGTATATTATCAAAGCCCAGGCAGGAAAGGGAAGGCTCACACAGAGGGATTTTGAAGGAAATGTAGTGAAAGAGCTATCATGAATGGAGTGGACAGAAGTCAGGAAAACAGCCAAGGGTGTAGGGGCACTGAGGGACTACTGAGAGGTGAAAGGGATTGCAGCTCTAAGCCTGAGGAGCAAGGGGAGGCCCGGTGTGAGTACCAAGGAGCAAGTAGTGTGGGAGCAGAAATACCCTGGACTTTCTACACCTGCCCTCCAACTTCCTCCCATTGCCTTAGTTAGAGAAGAGCAGAGGAGGCGCGGGGCTGAAATGTGGGGGTTGTGGGGTGAGCAAGAAGAAAACAACTAGCTAAATAAAAAGTCACGAATGGAGTAGTGCTATTCCACACCATTGTAAAATTCAATCTTACTTTCTTACAAGCTTTTCTTTCTTTACAATCCAATTCTATCACCAATTCTATTGTTGGAGATAAAGATGCTATAAATTTTAAGCACCTAGGACATAGAAAGCACCCACTGAAGGATCAAATGAATGAGATATTTGATTGAATCTTCTGAATTTCAAATTTAGATTAGTACATGCTTCAATTCTAATTTTATGATATAATAACTTTTATGTTTCCAAAGCTTTTCTTCCTACATCCATTATTCTTTTTATTCTTACTGTCCCATTGTAATCTTGAAGCTTATCAAACTATTTTTCTGAATTCACTGAAAGAGACATGTATCATTTTTTTGCTCTCATGCAAAAAGAGAGACTGGAGGGATCTGGACTCCCAGATAAGGAGATGAAATGACATTAATAGTGTTACCTGATACCTAGATCAAGCAGTGTACATTAGGGTTTTCTCTCTTTTATTCCAATAAAAAGCCAAATATTTTAAATCATAATATCAATAAAATAGTAGCCATCATCTATTAGATGCCTACTATATACAATCCTCATTTATATTCTCCAATTCAATTCTCCAAGCCATTTTATGAAGTTGGAATGAGTACAATATTTTAGAAATCAAACAGTCTTTCTTATGGTCACAACTACTGAGCAGTAGAGCGCATGACCAGTAAGTAGCAGTGGCAGTTGGAGCCCAGGTTGTCTAAGCAAAACCTTTGCACTTAACCAACACTGCAGCAATCCTCTCTTGACTTCATTTCATTAATATGAATTAATATGGCCGAAATTAGAAAAGCTCCTGTCTCCCACTTGATTCCACTAAATATAAAAATGACTCTGAGAAGGAGACAATTCACTCTCATTTCTTCGATGTGCTTCCATATGCTGTACAGGGGAGGAAAAATCAAGTGATTTTATTGAGAATGACTGTGATAAAAGGAGAAAGATCAAGGAAATATATTGCGAGGAGAGTGATTTTTGAAGGAAAAAAATGTTACAGCTGACTAAAGGAGAGGACATTGCCATTCTGCTCCATATTCTCCATCCCTCTGTCTGTATTTTGCAAATGGAGCCAGAAACATTCAACATGATTGTCCTTTAAATAGAGTCAGCCTTCCCGTACAACTCCCAGTAGAAGACTGCCCATCAAAGCATCAACAACGACCCTGACTGGTCTGGAAAATTTCTCCTGACCTTGACTGCTGTGTTTCTAGACCGTATCACAGTCATTAAGCTTCACACAACTTACATAATAAGAGAGGAAAGTTTTTGTAGAGAGCCCAGCAGTAGAGAAGCATCTTTGAAGTAAATTAATTTTCAATGCTGCCTAAAATGATTTTTTAATATTTTTAATAAAAGAGAAGTGAGAAGGATCTGCAAAATGAATCTAATCTCTATGACTAGAAAAATAGAAAACTAAATGTGAGACTTATAACAAAGGCAGGACAGCACAGTGGTTAAATACACAATCTAGTCTCTTAAGCTCAAATGGCAGATTTAACTCCCTAGTGTGGTCTGCTTTTGGACACATTGTCTCAGCTCTCTCTGTCTCAGTTTTCCAACCTGTAAAGTGGGAATTATTGTAATGATAGTACCTAATTATACATGAAATCTGATGAGAATTGAAAGACATGATATTTTTAAAACCTCAGGAGCATTTAGAACAGTGCCTGGCATAGAAAGCGCTTGATAATTGAAAACTGGTAACTAGTTCAGCAACCAATGCAATCCGCAGACTTCCTCAGGAGCTCACTGTGTTCTTTACCTAAACAGCACTGGCCTAGGATCTGAAAGTCTCTTCTGTCTCCGATAATGCATTCTCTTCTGGGAAATCAGTTCCTTTGACCCAATGGCAAGCAGTTAAATTCTGACGATGGATGTCTTGCACATTTTAATTTCTCTAAGCTCCAGTTTAAGCCCCCTCCCAACCCAATTCCAGCACAATATGTCAAATTAAATAATGAGACAATAAGAAAAATTCTCATCATCCTTATTATTCTCCATGCACGATTCAAAATGCGCTATCATTTGTCTGGTACCTGCAGTAACTCCCGAGAAACCCCATTCTGTCACTGGAGACGCAGCCCGTGAGGGTTTGACTATGCTATTTGTCAAGCTTTGCAGTCTTTGTTTGATTCTTTCAGCTAGAGTGGCCATCTTCTAAACAGAGGACATTCTACACGTTATTCTGGTAATTTATTTCCTCTCAGCTGCCTGCTCTTTTATGGCTGCGTCCCTGCTTAGTATTTGAAGCAAAAATCACTGGAGGTATTCCCTGAAAAATCTTGACTTTCTCCTCTTCTAAGGGTCAAGAGAATATGCCATTTGAGTTTAGCTCTGGAGACAAATCCCTGACTCATGTGATGCAAGGTTAATTTCTTGATATCTCAGAGCCCAGCTGAGTAATATCTTGAGAGCAAATTAAATGAAATGATGCAATGAATTGCATCTAGTAACCTTTCAATAGTGATTTCAGTTATTGCTGCACTTTCCCCTCTCTGACATCTGACCTGTTTTCCCATATTTCCTCTCTTCAACTGTGTCAGGGTGTTTGTGCTTTATAGCACTTTAGTCCCCCAAAAGCATCTCTGTAATAATTTGCCCTGTATCCTTATGTACCACCTGATCAAAACACATCAGGCTTGGTGATCTTCCTCATTCCTTGCAAAAGATTTATTCGAATTCCTCTGCTTAATTGCCCACAGTATCACACAATATAAAGCAATTACCATTCCACTCTTCTTCATGTACAAGTGTCACAGGAAAGCAGGAAGCTAAAACACCAAACCTCGGTTCTTGTGTTCTGACAAAAGAAAATTTAAAGTCAGACACCAGAAGTCATGCAGGAGAATTTTATTATAAGTGCAAGTACAGTGAAAGCAGAGTAAGGCTCAAGCAAAGAGCACGCTCAAGAGAGAGAGAGAGTGGGCCATCTCTGAGCAGAGAACAACAACGGAGACAATGCTGTCTCCAAATTTATTACTGTTTGATGGTTGATTTGAAACTTGGGGTCCTCCTTCGGCAGCCTTCACCAATCATGTGTTCAACTCCTCTTTCACATTGGGCAGCGGAGTTTTTGACCTCAGTTGGTTCTCTCCGGAACTGTCTTGGTGGCCATCCTATTTAGGGGGCTTCATCTATAAGTCAGTCCTATGTTAATGTGGGCATTGGAGTTAATAGCTGTCAAAAGTTACCTCAGTGCCCTGTGCTATTAAGGAATACCCACTTCTGAGCTAGTAGGAGACACCGAACTCCACAGCTTCTAGTTTAATCTCAACTTTTATGTGTCCTGTCAAGAGATAGTCCCATAGATTCTTTGTTCTTGAGTCATCCCCCACCCCATTACCTTTTTTTGCCTTTGTTTATCCTCAACATTGTGTACTAATGTCTTTCCATAGCTTATCTGCCTTGGCAGTAGGTTAAAGAAAACTTCAAGAGTAAACCTGTGGCCTTGTCAAGCATTTCACTGCTCATTGCTAGCTACTACCTAACACAAGGGCAAGACTCTGGCAATTCCTCTTACTTTCTACAAAGGCCATGTTCTGAAACATTACTCTGAAGGAAGTGATTATTGGAGCAGCGTGAAACTGACCCACATGGCCTCAGAGAGAGGGTCCTGGCATAAACTCTTGCCTGCTCAGCTGCTCCGCAGCCCGAAGTTTCGGCAGCTGCAGGAAGCGTTGGTACTGTGTGAAGGGGTAGAATCCATGCCCATTTCTCTGTATCAGGTGGGGCAGGTGCACAGGAGAGTCATGACCAAGGATATAGGCTTTAGAATCAAGTCAAATGAAGATCAGGTTCAGCAACACGACTTTCTACCTGGGTGACCTTGAGTGAGTTATTTTAATTTTTCTTACATTTGATTTATTGATTTAAAAATAGGAGGGTAAATAAAACAGTACCTACCACAAATATGCATGTATATAAAATATTCATTTATCTCCTTCTCTGCTGCCATGAGGCTCCTTTGAGCTTCTATAGCCACCGTAGAATAGTACAATAGTATTTAACTTGTCATCTGATTCTGTTTTGCATCTTCCTTTTCCATGACCACTGTCAAAGAATTTTTTTGAGGGAGGTAGGGTGCTCTGGTTTGAACCCAAGGGTGCTTTACCCCAGAACTTTTTACTTTTCATTTTGAGAAAGGGTCTTGTTAAGTTACTCAGGACCTTACTAAATTGCTACGGCTGGCCTCAAACATGCGATCCTCCTGCCTTAGCCTCCTGAGTTCCTGGAATTGCAGGTTTGTACCATCACACCTGGCTGTCAAAGGGATATTTTTTAAACATCTAAACTAGATCATGTCATTGTTCTATTCAAAATGCATCTCAAGGGGGAAGAAAGCTGCATTCTTTAACAAGTTGGATCTGGCTCCCTTCTGCAGCTCTCCCTTCATGTCATATTGCTCCTCCCATACGCCAACTGAATTTCAGCCACATTGCTCTTCCTGCAGTTCCGCAAATGCATGTATTTCTTCCCTACTCAAAGACCTTTGGGCCGAATGGTTGTTCTCATCTGTGGAAGCTAGAATACATCAGGAAGCAGTATGTTAGATGGCTAAGCTAATAATAACCTCAAATTGTATGATTCTCAATGCAACAGGGGGATGATTGCCTAGGATACCTGGAGACATAGGGTGGGGACAGGATGGGGGGGAAGGCTTAGGAAAGATATCTAGGAGACCGGAGGGTGGGATATGGGGGAATCATCTCAGAAAGAGATCTCTGACCTCCATGAGATATCCATTTAACTCAGGAATATCCATTTAACTCAGACTTCTGGGGAAAATAGCAACATGGGGAACCCAAGTGGGGCATCCATTACATGGCATTAGCCTTGGATAACTAAGTATGTATACATTTGTTCTTGATTGTTTGATGATGTTTCCCCCTTAATTATAACTCCTATTCATCTAATAAAAAAAAGAGCTTTGCATGTAATCGTTCTTCCTAGAGGCTCCTTACGTGATTATTTACCTGTTATCTCATTCTATGTCTTCAGATTCCAAGAATATAGCTTCAGGTAGGCCATTCTTTATCCCCTGGTTAAATTCCATCACCCTTTTATCTTCTTCCATACCACCATGAATTCTCCTTTAGAAAACATATCCCTATTTGCATTTCTATGTATTATGATTCCAATTGAACATCTGCCTCCTGGCTAGTCTCTAAGCATGATAAACACAGCCCGCAAACCTATTTTGTTCACACCTTTACACCTGTGTCAACCCAGTGTTGCCCACATGGTTGAAACTTTATAAGTACCTGTAGAATCATTGCTAAGTGAGGTGACAGTTAAAGGAACAAGGCTCTTTCTGCTTCTGCCTTTCACTTCTCAGCATCAGCATCAGTAGAGTCTCCAGGAGAGCAGGATTTAGAACTTTTCAGATGGCCTCTGTGTACAGGGCTTTGTGTTAAACTTTTTCTGTGTCTCTTATCATTTCATTCTATAATCCTAATCTGCTTTTCAGCTGGGAGGAAAAGGACATCCAAGGTCACAGAGCTATGCAAAGGGAAGCGGTATGAATTGAACCCAGATCTATCTGACTTAAAATCTGTGACCCTTCCCTGAGCACAGGATGAAGCAGGTTGGAACTTATGCAGAGAAATAGAGTACTACTTTTCTTTCCTAAAAAATAAAACAAAACTCCATTTTTCAAAATCTCCCTCAAATGATACATTTCAGTGCTTAAAATTTCCAAATGATCAAGAAACCAGACTGCAATCAAAATTGTCTTTTCCCAATGCCGAATGGAAATACTAAATTGCCTGTGTCAATGATATTTCTATGTTTTTAGCTCCAGTGTTTTAAAAGTGAAAGAGGGATAATTGGGAAGTAGTTTTCCTGGGACATCAGTGAATCTCTGCATTGATTCTGGAAGGGTCAGTCCCATGTGACTATCTCATCACCAATAGTACCCTGTTAATTAGCACTGGGAGTCCATCTACTTTACAAAAAAAGAAAAGAAAAGAAAAGAAACATTGAAATGTAATATGATTTTTTAATAACTTACCACAGCACTGGTGTTTTATAACCTTAAATGATCATAGATAATATGCTTCTGTGATTTAATCATCCCAGAATTAAAGACCTTTAAGAACAATGACAACAAAAAAGGACATTGACGAACCTGACGTGCATAAATGTCATTACAGAGAGACATGAATTCTCAAAAGTAGTCCTAGGACTTTGTATAGGCAATATATTCAGACGAAAGAGAAGATAATCTACCCCTTCTACTGGCCTTTTAAAATGTCATATCACTTAGCCTAGAATAACTGAAGGCCAACTGTATCCAATATTAAGTGAATCTTAAGTAACAAGGTCACCAGGACACAGAATTTTTTCCTGCTTCCATGAGTTTCTGGGAACATTGTGAATAACTTTCTTGTTTTATGCTTTTGATTTTGTATGCATCTGCTCTCATTCAACCCCCATACCTCTAACCAAGAAAAATGGTCTTTGCTATTTTTATATCACTGTTATTACCTGTTTCATTAGCTTAGAGAACAAATACAGTCATTATTAGTCTGCTCAGGCTGCCATCAAATATCATATGCTGTGTGGTTTCAACAACAAAATTTTATTTTTTACAGTTCTGGAGGCTACAAGTCTAAGGCTCTAGCTAATTTGATTTCTGGCAAGGATTCTTTCCCTGATTGCAGACGGCTATGCATTCACATAGTATGTGTATGTGTGTGGAGGGAGAGATACTCTGGTATCTGTCTCTTCTACCTTTTGCCAGGCCTCTCCTGCATACAGTTTCCACCCAGTTACTCCACTCAAACTAGATGGACCAATTAACTTACAGCTTCCATAATCTAATCAATTCAGCTTCTGCATTAATACAGAAGCTTTTGATGGAAATTTCATATTTAAACTATAGTATTCTGTTCCTGGCCCCAAATGCTCACATCTACCTCCAATGCAAAATGCATTTAATCCATCTCCAAGAATTCCCATAGCTTAACAGTTGCAGTATTGCCCAAAAGTCCAAGTCCAAAGTCTCCTTTAAGACTCAAAGAGAACTCTTATCTACCAGCCCCTGTAAAAATTGAAACCAAGTTACAGCAATTAAATATACAAATAGCAGAGAATAAACATTCTCATTCCAAAAGGGAGAACAAGGGCATAGAAAGAAGGGATAGAAAACAAACAAACAAAAGACTGAAACCTAGTTGGGCAAACAAATACTGTAGCTCTACGCCTGACATCTGGGGCACATTGTGGTAAGATGCATTCTCCAAAGAACTTGAGTGGCCTCACCCCTTCAGCCTTGCCAGTTGAAGTGCTCATGTCCTCTCTCTTAGCTTGATTTTCTGAGCAACCAGAAGATTTTCTTGATAGACAATGCATATTATCAGCATCTTTTCATCCTGGGGATTTCAATTCTAGTTTCAAATTCATCTTTACAGCCTCACACATTACTGCCTCAGGGGCTGCCTGCAGGGATTCTGACCCCACTACACTCTGCCTGGCCTCCAAAGCCTTCCTTTGAAATTTCGGTGGAAGCTTCCAGGACCCACTAACATCCTGCATTCCTGCAGAACCAGCAACATGTGGATGATGCCAAGGTCTGATACCAGCTCCAGTTACAGTCAGACTTCCTTGGATGATGGCTGTAGTGACCTCTGAGTACCTTGGCAGCTGAACACAATGAGACATCTCCCTAGGCACACCTGCATGATCAGTGTACCCCAAGTTCTCTTAAACAAGTTTTCAAGTCTGAAACCACTAGTCAAGGATGTGGTATTGCTGATTCCTGAGATTCCCTCAAGGCATCTTTTCTATTATCACTGAGAAGTACTTATCATTGTTTTAGTGGCTGTAATCTCTTTAACAACCACAATTTTCTAGACTCCAGTTTTACACATACTTTTCTGGCCAAGTTGAAAAAAAATTTTAAGTCCTTTTTCCTATACTTCTTCTCCTGATTCTTGTAATAAACCGGGCTGAAAACTGTCAGCAATATCCATACCTGACTGAATGTGGTGCTGCCTTAAATTTCCTCTGCCAGGTTAAGTAATACATCACATTTAAATTCAACCTCACCCAAAGTCCCAGACATGCGAAAAATGTAGACAACTTCTTTGCAAGAGCGTAACATGAATGACCTGTAATTCAATTTCCAATTGAGTCTTTGTTCCCCTCTGAAACCTCAGGAGCACAGCCTTTACTGTCTGCATTCCTATCTGAATTCTGGTTTTCACCAGAATGGCCTGTTAAGCTTTGTTTGCAACACTCTAAATCTTCCCTACCCTGCATCTCCAACCTTTTCCAAACTCCTGTATCAATCCAGTTCCAAAAGCCTCTGGACAACATGGTTACACTAGTCACAGGAAACCCTCCACTTCTTTGTACCAGTTTGGTGTTGTGACCAAAATACCCAAAAAGACAAATTTAGAAGTCAAAAAGTTTACTTTGGACTCACAGTTTCAGAGGTCTAAGTCCATGATGAGCTAGCTCCATCACATTAGGCCGGAGGAGAGGCAGAACAACAGAATGGAAGGGGGTCAGTGGAGGAAAGCCACTCACCACATGGCAGATGGGAAGCAGAGAGCTCCATTTCCAAGGAGCTTAGATGTTTCCAAAGAAAACTAAATGAAAAACAAACAAAATGGGGGCTTTAGTAACTACCAAAGAGATAAATTGTAAATTCATTAAAATTATAATTTTTTTCTGACTCAGTTTATGTAGTCACAAAAGTAAAAACAATGAATATTCTTTTAACTAAAAATTGAAATAGACTTAGAGGATGTGAGGAGTAAGGAAGGAGAAAAGAAATTGTGAATTAAATCCTTACATACCATGTTAAAAGAAAAACTTTGGGCAAATTACATTTAATTAAATTTGAGCAAATTCATGAATTGGGCCCCACTCAAGTCCAGAGGAGGTTCACAGAGCTCAATTGCAATGTGAAGAGTGAAATATGAAAGCAAAGTACAGAAATGACCTGCTTGGCTACATCTATGCACTGGACTCATCTGGGTGTGCTGTGATGAGCATTTGCCTTGTTTGGATATGGATAGGGTCTCATAGGAAGTCCCTGTTTGCTTAAGCAATTGGCTAGTTTGCTCTGATTCACTGGGGCTCATTTTGTTGTTTTGTTTTCTAAATCAGTTACAAGAAATATTTTCAAGTTAATTTTTAGCTTGCTTACATAAAAACACTGAGTGTACAACAACCTCACACCAATAACCCTCCACTTATTTTTCTTTGATAACCATATTGAAAATTTTTATCAATGATGGAAGAAAATTTAGTATGTACATATTATTTAAAATCATAGAGATAAATGCCCAGAAAACATTAAATGAGTTGAAAATTGTTGTTCCTGGGGAAACAGAACAAACAGATCAACTGAAGGTAATTTTTATGTATTTTAACTCTGTTCACATTTACTGTTTTGCAAATGTTTCTTTGCAGGTGATACTTGCATAATTACAGCATTCTATTTTCAATAAATCATGGAATAAAATTGAGAAAAGGCCCAAAGAAACATGAGAAATACTTCACGAGAAAGACTGAAACAGAAGCCTGAGTAACTGAGAGGTGCTTTAAATATCTTTGCAGTGTCATTTCTTATCACAGGATATGTGTAGAATCCAAGCTACCACAATCATAATTATTGCCTGTATCCTCAAATTTTTCCAGAGAACATAAGCATTCTGCCAATTCATATAAGCTAAATGTCCTGAACTTTTATTCTCAGAATTAATGTTCTTCCCAGAAGGAAAGATCTGTGCTACATTCATTTCTAGACTTGCCATATTGTGAGCTACTTGAAATTTCAAAAGACATTTAAAATCTGGGATTGCCAAGGGAAAGGTTTTTCAATATCTGTTGATTACCAGCCTCCACATTAGACTGTTTTACAATAAAAAAGAAAAGAGGAAACCCTTGACCATTTTCAAGACAACTTGAAATTTTGTGATGGTTAAAACATTCAATTAGGTTCTCCTTTTAGAGGTTAATTATTTTAAATTTTTTTCTTTTTAAAAACATCTATCCCAGAATTATGCCTCACTAACTATCTTTAAGAATCCAAATATCTCTGTTCTTTTTCTTGCATAATCTCTGCTTGATGAGTGAACCAACAGTTCTACTGAATTTTTTCCAAAACATTATATCTGTTTTTTTGCAAGATTTTCCTATTTACTTCCTTGTTCATCCCTTATACATCTCAATTCTACTGTTATTCTAGCAAAAAGAAAAAAATGCCTAAATAAAAAATGGGTAATTTGGTGGAGTTCATCAAAAGCTCCAAATTTTCTGTCTAAATCAATAAACTTTATGCCAAATGCTAAAATACTTTAAACTTTTTAAATGATGTAATTATGATCAATATTCTTCATTATTCAGCTATCACTAAAAATCATTTAGGCATTTCCTCCATAAATTATAAAGAAAAATATTTTAAAGTTACCTTAAATATTTAACAAATATTACTAAACACAGGCTTACCTGACCTCCCAACTGCATTAGGTAAACAGACTTTGATTAGAGGCTCCATAAATGGAAGTGTTCTGATTAATACTACTATATACCAAATTGCCCCCAAAATTTAGTACACAAAAGCTCCATGACTTTTTTCTTAGAAATGATCCCCAAAACACAGGCAATAAAAGCAAAAGTAAATGAATTGGATTACATCAATCTAAAGCATCTTAGCAAAGAAAAAACAGAATGAAGAAACAATCTAAAGACTGGGAGAGAATATTTGCAAACCATATATCTACTAAAGATCTACGATCCAAAATATTTGAGGAACTCAAACTATTGAATATCAAGAAAACAAATAACTCAATTAATAGACAAAGGAACGGAATAGACTTTTCTCACAAAACATACAAAGGGCTACCAAGTGTATATAAAAATTCTCAGCATTACTAATTATTAGGGAAATTCAATTTAAAAAGACTAGAAGATAACACCTCACATCTGTTAGAATGACTTTTATCAAAAAGATGAAACTTAATAAATATTGGTAGGGATGTGAAGAAAAGGGAATTTTTGCAGAGTATTGGGGTGAATGTAAATTTCTACAGCCATTGAGGAAAACATTTGGAGATTCCGAAAAAAATTTTAAATAAAATTGTAATATATTATTTCAGTCCTACTTCTGAGTATATATAAAAAGGAAATAAAATTAGCATACGGAAGAAATACCTGAATTCCTATGTATACTGCAGCATGTTCTTATAGCCATGGTACAGAACCAACCTAAGTGTCCATCAATGGATGAATGTGTATAGAAAATGTGATATATATACACTGTGGAATATGATTCAGCCTTAAAAATAAGGAAATCCTGTCATTTGCGATAACATGGATGAACTTGGAGGACAACATGTTAAGTAAAATGAGCCAGAAAGGTACTTCACGATCTTATTTATATGTGGACTGAAAAAGTTGAAATCATTCAAGCAGAGAGTAGAATGGTGGTTATCAGAAGTTGAGATATGGGGGGTGGTTGGAGAAATGTTGGTCAAAGGATATACAATTTTAGTTACATAGAAAGAAAAAGTTCAAGACATCTATTATCCTTTAAAAAAACAATTTTATTTTGGTAAGAACACATGAGATCTACCCTTTCACGAATTTTAAGTGCATAATCCAATATTGTTCTTATGTAGCAAATCTCTAGAAATCTTCCATCTCACATAATTGAGACTTATGTTCCTTGGTTATTAGTTCCCCATTTCCCCCTCTCTTCAGCCCTTGGATCACTATTTTACTCCATGTTTCTTTGAGTTTCGCCATTTTATATACTGCAAATAAGTGGATTCACAGTATTTGTCTTCTGCATCTGGTTTATTTCACTCAGCACAGTGTCCTCAAGCTTCCTCTATGTTGTCACCTTTTGCAGTACTCAGTCTTGTTTTAAGGCTGAGCAATACTCCTCTGCATGTACACACCAAGTTGTTTACATCCATCCATCCATCCATGAACATTGTTGTTCCACATCTTGGCCATTGTGAATAGTGCTGCAATGAAAATAGAAATGCTAATATCTTTTGGGGTTTCTGGTTTCATTTCTTTTGGATAAATACCCTAGAAGTGGGATTGCTGGAATATATGTACAATTATCAGTTTTATGTATTCATAGGATATATAAAATTTGAGGTCAAGTTGCTCTAACACAAACTCATATTGTTAATTTTGTAGTATTTTTGAGGCTTATTAATAAAATAGGCTTTGGAGGCCTTTCTGTTTTTAGAGTTTAAAGCTATTCCCACCCTTTTATGTATTTGAAGTTGTCTTCTGTTTCTGAGTGTTTTCTCTCTTGGAGAAAACTTGATAATTTTGCCAAATGGATGTTACAATGGGGAGTTTTCTTTCACCATCTCCTACCATACTCATTAAACTATTTCTCCACCTGCTGATGGTGACATTTCCTAGTCTCTTCTTCCTTCTTCCTGTCTTCCCCCATTGTTCTCCTTCCTTTCTTATCAACATTCCTTGACTTTTTGCCTTCACACTCTGCTAGGCACTGGGGATTTCACCATGAACAAGCCATATTCCTTGCTCTACCAGAGCCTGCTTTTTGATGGGGGAGATGGAAATCTAAAATGACAAAGAGTGTGGCAGATGTGATGCAGAGATATGTGCAGAGGGTATGAGATCACTGAAGCAAGACTAAAGCTCTTCAGTGTCTAACTTATTCAGGAGAGAGCAATGAAATTTCATATGCAACTTATTTTTTAAGAGAAAACAAATTCAGGCTCTAAGATACATTATTATAATACCCACATATTTCTGGGTTGTAGATTTCCAAATATGACTGTATAAATGATAGATCCTGAAAACAGAATTGTTTTCAAAGTGATATTACTCACAATCACACAGCCATGTGAAGATATACATTAATTTGAAATCAAAATCCATTTTCACATAATGAAACCACCATCGGGGGCAATGGAAATAGGAGGAAAAAGCCTGGAGATATTTGGAAGTGCTACCCTACTCCGGTGATTGAATTCTCACAGCTCAATTAAAAGAGAAATAGCAAGCCTGTCTGGTCATGATATTTAAAATATTTATGAGGATAAAAGCCTGTAATAGTGTCTTTCACTCTTAATTTACCGCTAGATAGAAGAATTTCTTTGGACACTTTTCTTCATTATAATTTCTATTACAGACTGTGCTAACTATTTCTCCTTTGGGGTAGCTTGAGAATGGAATGAATGTTTCCATTTCCGATGACTTTTAGGAGCTTCTTCTCATATAACCCCAAAGAACTTGCCCGCTCACTGTCACTGAGAGTTGATGGAGGAAAGAGAATTTCAGTTTATGAAAGATAACATTTTGTACTCAGCAGAGTGCCATGTATTTAAACTGGTTCGATGAAGTCATTGAACTTAGTTCAGGAGCTATCTGAGGTATCTTTTAGTAATACACAAGAATAATTGCTTGTGAGCTAAAACATGGACTTCTCTGGCACTGATTAGAAGATGGAGAAAGTAAAGAAATACTTCTTCTATGTGCTAACCTGTACTGCATTGGGAAACACTTAAAAGTAGACATATTAATCACATGTTCCTCTTTGAATTCCCAGTCTCTAGCAGAGAGCCTGATCAGAGTGGATATTCAATAAATTTTATTAAATGTATGAAACAATAAATGCACAGATTGCAACATCATCAAAACAAAAAATTATAAATTGTAGCTAGGCAAAGGACAAAACAAATTGCCTTGTACTTGAAATTTGCAATTCTGTTTTCTTTGGTATTGTTCAAAGACAGTGCCTGAACACGATTATCATCCTAATCATAAGTCCTGAAGAAATTCATGAAATATTCTCATTTGTTATGACTATGAGGAATATGTAAGACTTTAATAGATGCACAAAAATAGAAGCGAAAGTTCTGCTGGTTGTGAGAATTTGATAATGAGTTGCATAGTCTTCACCCACAGTGAGGGGGAGATAGAGTAGTATTGAAATGATCCACTTAATTATTTCCAATTATTTCTAAAGTATTTTTGATAGATGTATGCCATAGCTTAGCAGGCATGACAGTGACAATGATTTTTCACAGTGACAGACTCTATCATTATGTATTTTACATTCATCATAGTGTTTTTTCCCAATTTTCACCTTTATTACTTATGTTGCTTAAAGTTACTTTGTCTCAATTTTTTTTAAAGAAAAGGTTTTATCATACAAGTTAAAGTATATATTATATTTTACTTCTCATTAAGATCAAAGGAAGAATTTTCATCATGTAATAGCACGGGCTCTGTCTCACAGAACTAACACTTCACATTGTTACTTGGCTCTCATTTTAGCAAAGCATACATTCTAGTTAATTTATGCAACAACCATTACCAAATAACCAAATTCCCTTTTGCTAAAAACACTGACATCAGGGGAATCGCACTTGCCTGGCATGTGTGAGGATCTGGGTTGGAAGCCCAGCACCACGTACACAATTAAGTATCAGGGCAATGAATTGATTGCAGCTATTTTTCATTTATTGATTGATTTATACATTCATTTTAAAAATACAAATTGAGTCCCATAAATTGGGGTCTGTTTACTGCCTTTGTTTTCTTTTTTTTTCTTTCTTTTTTAAAGAGAGAGAATCAACTTCATTTAGTTTTTCATCCGGTCTTCGTTGCTCTGACACTCAGTTGTGTGTATGGTTCTGGGATTCGAACCCAGATCTTCATGCATGCTAGACAAGCATGCTACAGATGAGCCACCACTCCAGCTCTGCCTTTGTTTTCTTAGGAATGAGTACTGCTGCTACTTTTTCATATAGGACAACTACGTTATAGCAAGTTTGGGGTTAAACAGGATCCTCAAATGTTTATTTTTGCACTTATGATGAGATGGGCAGTATGCTGAAATTGGGGAGTTAGATAAATGAGACCAAGTACTACCAGATAATCCAATGAGATAAAATAGAAACACATCCTATTTGAATGCTTTCACTGGTGCTAGAGAACCCAGTTCTACCTAATGATGTGTTGACTCAAGTTACCAAGCTGCTCAAAGGTGGGAGAGGAACTTCTATACAGTTAAACCGTGACTTTCATTTTGTTTCTTGTCCACTCTTTACCCTCATTGCTCCTCCTTTATGTCAGTTTTTTTTCTTAGGTTAACTTACCTATGGTATGAGCAGAAACAGGGACAAACGCTTCCTCCGTCTTCAACCACTGATCACAATTTTGAACTTTAGGTTGTCTGAACTATTTTGAGCTCGTTGTGGCTAAGGAAGTTGCATATTTGATTTGGCTTAGGACTTTTCCCTTCCTTTCTTGACTTAATCACTCATTGCTCATGTGGCATGGGACTGGACTGATTTGTGTCTTTGAGCAGAGGATGACATCAATATTCCCCAAACCACAAAGCTGCTACACAAACGAGGAAGGTGGTTACCTTAAGGGAACTTTTGTACCAAGTTCTGGTACAAAAGAGAATGGTGGGACACTGTTTGTAGTAAAGCAGAGAATGAATATGTGTCTGGATCTCCATGGATGGCACTGGTTCACATTCTGTGTTCAAACTCAGCTCTTTAATAAAGTGGCTTCACTGCAAAAAAAAAAAAATGGTACTAATTGTTATACATCCCTGGTAATACAATTTTTAGGTAATTCCACCAAGAGGTAGTCTTTTCTCCCATTCCTAGAGTCTAGGCTAGGCCAGTGACTTGACAAAATAGAGTTGGAAATAACCACATGGGGCTTTGAGCCTAGCCCCCTGAGAGGTGTAGAGGTGTATGCTTTCACCCACTGTCTAGGACTCCTGCTGCCACCTTGTGAGCCAGCCTGGTCTACTTAGCCAGATGATGGGAGACAGGTAGAAGGGTGATAAGTCATTCCAGGTCAGGCATTGGGGACCAATCAGTGACCCAGCATTTGGGCACAGACAAGAATTAGTCCAGTAAATACCAGGGGGTGCTGGTGGGGAGGAGAAAGCAGGAGTCCCTACTTAGTCATCAATCTGCAATCCAACAAACTCTAAAAACCAAGATAATTTTTACTAATTGGTCACTTGACAGAAAAATGAATCTGACTGAACTTATGTAAGGTGATTTGTATACTTTGGTTCTCCCTATTTGCATAAATATCCAGACTTTTGCTGAAAAAGATATTTACGTTTTTGACCATAGGGTGCTGTGACAGATTCCACTCGAGATTTTATCAAATATTTTGTATAGGCAAAGTTTTAGTTTCTAAATTACACGGGGAAAGAAACTCAAACCAAACCAACGAAAAGCCTACTGGAGTGTTCATGTACAGATGAATGGATAATGAAATGGTATTTGTAAACAATGCAATGCTATTCCATCAAAAGAAGAATGAAATTCTGTCATTTGTAATAATATGGCTGAACCTGGAAGATGTTGCATTAAGTTCAACATGTCAGGCACAGGAGGACAAATTCCACATGATCTGACTTAACAGTGGAATCTGAGAAAGTGCATCGCAGAGAAGTAGAGATTCGAATGGTGGTCACCAGAGGCTGAGGAGGAAAGAGGGGAAGGAGTTGGAGAGGTTGCTCAAAGAGTACAAAGTGCACCTAGAGGGAATGAATTCTGCTGTTCTATGGCACAG
Source organism: Aplodontia rufa (assembly GCA_004027875.1). Taxonomy (NCBI): domain Eukaryota; kingdom Metazoa; phylum Chordata; class Mammalia; order Rodentia; family Aplodontiidae; genus Aplodontia; species Aplodontia rufa. The sequence continues at coordinate 46,791 of PVKS010006942.1, read as the reverse complement.
TGGAGTGACTTTTGAATATTGTCACCAAAAAGAAATAATAAATTTTAGAAATAATGATATGTTAATGACCCTGATTTGATCATTATACAGCATGTATATCTATATCAAACAAATACATACAATTATGATGTCAACTTTAAACAGTCTATTTTTAAGAACATTTACTTGACTCTGAACATTTATCTAGCTCAGAATTTGAGGACCTGAAAATACATTTTGCAGCAAAAAATTTTTAGACATCCTTTTTGTCTTTTCCCAACCTACTCACAAAGAATCTTTCTTTCCTAATCTTCTCTCACTCTTTTTTCTTTTTTACTCCCTTCTCCTCCTCCAAAGCCCCTCTCTTCTAGCCTCCTTCGCACTCTGGGATTTGTCTTCCCATTTCTTTCCTTATGTAGTACTATTTAAATCTTGCTTGGCTTCCCAGTTTGCATTTGTTATGTGTTACCCAGCTCAGGAGATTGAAAGAGATTTTTCATCATCTGCCCTCTTTACTCTAGAAGTGAAGGTAGGAGACTGAATGTTAAATTATTACTAAATTTTCCTCTCTCCTACATATAAGGATAATAAGACATTACTGGTGCTCTGATAGGAGTATAAAAACTGGATTAAGCAAGGTTCAGAGAAAGTAGTGGCCAATTCTATCAGGGTGGGGAAAAATTGGTAGGAATCTTTTAGAGAAAGTCATAGCCTAGCAAACGTGAAAGGTATGCTGATGCTCCCTGGACTGCCAAGTTGGGGAGGGAAATTCAGAACCAGCTAGTCTACATGGAGAAGGCAGTTTGGGAAAAGGGACATTCTGGATTCCGGTGGGAAAATGCTTAGAATTTCATATAGTTTATGGGAATGGAGGTAATGAAGAAGGAAACAGAGGGCAGGTAACATAGAGCTTTCTGTGAAAGTCCAAGCCGCTTTTGGAAATGTGGATCACTGTCAGTGGGACAGAAATCAAGAGGAATTTCTAAACTATGAAAACCAGATGAACTGTGATTGAAGAAATATGAAGTCACTTCAAGGAAGCTATCAAAACAGATGGAGCAGCAAATTCTACAGAAATTTCTTGCTATGAGGATGAGCACAGTAAAATATAGCCCCTTATCTGAGAAAAGACATCCCATGAAAAAGATTCTAAATGGAAGACCCTACACCCAATGAATAGTTAACAGAACATTGAAAATGGATAGCCTTTATAAAGTTGAGAATATGTACCATTAAGATCCATTGAGAGGTAACAAAGGACAATACATTTACAAAATAAGAAATAGCCCAGATGGTTGTAAGTAAGAAGAAAAAATCAAATGGTGAGAAAGTGAAAAACATAATTGTTAAAATTTTAAAAATTAATAGCTGTATTAAAATCTGTAAAGAAATTAATAATTAAAAATAATAACATATTGGATTCTTTAATGAGTGTGAAACACTATCCTAAGTAATTTGTGCATTTCATTCAATTCTTTCCCATAATGATCTAATAAATAGTAATAGTATCATCCCTGTCTTACAGATAAAGAAGTTGGACTATAGTACTGTTATAAAACTTATTCAAAGTTACAGAGTTAGCAAGTGGTAGACATTGAATTTGACCTAAGCAGTGCACACTTAGAACCATTGTACCCCTGATACAACAGTGAACCTAGAAATCCCTTTTAATTGCAACACAAGTGGATACAATGATAATATGAAAAAATAAGGGTTAAGGATAAAGGCAATAGAACTGGAAGTTCCAGAATCCAAGAGAAGTTCTACCTAGAGAACTCAGCAATAACAAAAAGGAATCAATATTTAATGCATAATGGTTGAGAACTTCTAAGAATGGAAGAAAGGGAAGCTTCTTCATTTCCAGGAGACCATGAAGAGCTAAAAATATCACACACAGAAGAAAGACAGTGTGAACGGTGCACAGGCGCTCATCAAACACAAGGACCTCAGTCCTGAAGCTCACACAGACCATACCTACGTATGTTCTAGTGCTGAAACATGGCCACACAGAGACCCAGGGAGTGAATTCACGGTTAGGACTATTGTGTTTTCTTGATCTGACCCTTTCTTTCTCTTGCTTTTATGTTAATTTTATTATTTTTTAAAACCCAGGGTTTTGTGCATACTAAGCATTGAACAATGCCACATTCCCCTTTTTATCATTATTTCTTTTTATTCCACATAATACGATTTTTTGTTCTGAAGTCCACTTTAACACAATCCCTGAAACTTCCTTCCAATTAAAGCTTACAGGATACATCTTTTTCTTGTAACTTATCAGTGTCTTTACATTTAAATTTCATTTCTATTATCTCTTCCTTAAATGATTATGATAAACTATTTGATGACACTAAGCTAGTTTACCTTCAATTTATTCCCCAGAATGATCTTTTCAAAATTCAAATATGATCTTATTATTCCACTTCTTAAAAATCATCCTTGGTACTTTGCTGGTTTTAGAATTAAGTCCACACATCTTACCTTTCTTGAAAGTCCAAAAATGATTTGTCCTCTGTTGACATTTCCACCATCATTGCTTGATATTCCTTCCCTGGCTCTTCATACTGTTAACACACTGAATTTTTTTCACTTCCAACAATTCATTTTTGAACTGTCTCCCATTGTTCATCTTCATTCTACCTTATTCTTCTAGTGACCTGTTTCTTTACATATTTGTCTCACTTAGACATTACATCATTAAGAAGTCTGCTTTAATCCACTAATTGTGAATTAGGTGCTCTTCCTGTATTTTCCCTTTTCATTATCTATTTTATTTACTATAACATTTATGAAGTGGTTCTGTTAAATTAGCACATCCTCTAAGCACTCAGCACAGGACCTGATGACAGTATTTGTTGACCGAATAGTTGACTTTTTTTTGGTGGGGGGTACTGGGGATTGAACTCAGGGGTACTCAACCACTGAACCACATTCCCAGCTCTTTCTATTTTTTATTTTGAGACAAGGTCTCATTAAGTTGCTTAGGGCCTCGAAAAGTTGCTGAGGCTGGCATTGAAACTATGATCCTCCTGCCTCTGTATCCTGAGTTGCTGGGATTATAGGAGTGTGCCACTGCACCCAGCCAAATAGCTGAATTCTTAAAAGTTGTTAATTATACTATTAAGGAAGTGCAGTGCAGTAATAGTCCCATAAACTGGATTATGTCTCTAAAAAGGGGTGTAATAAAACATAGGGATATGGTTAAAGGAGTTGAAACATTTATGGAATAATTTTTTTAAAAAGTCCATGGTATGGTATCAGAATTGGTCCTATTCCCCAAAATGTCATTTCATTTAAATGAGCAAATGGGAGGGCACTCAGCAAGTAGAGAGCAGATATCAAGAGTCCTAAACCAAAGAAGATTGAATTAAAAGAAAGGGTTTTTTGTTTTGTTTTGTTTTTGTTTTTATAGAGAGAAAGATGGTGAGAGAGAGAAAATCAATTTTTATTGAGTTTTTCACATGGCTTTCATTGCTCCGACACTTAGTTGTGTACGTAGTGCTGGGGTTTGAATCCATGTACTTTCGAATGCTGGGCAAGTACGTAACCCAGGAGCCACCGCTCCAGCCCCAACACCTGTGTTTTTAATCTGTAGCTATGAGCTAAACGACTCTTCCCTAGCACATGCCAGTGGCCCAAAAGCAATGAGGCCCATCATCATAGACTAAAACCTCTAAAACTAAGCCAAAATAAAATTTTTTTCTTTAGTTAATTATAAAATATTTGTTACAGTAACAGAAAACTGACTTAGTAGGGTTTTTTTTTTAAATTTTACTGAGGAGTTGTTTTGAACAATCATAAATGCATATGTAGTAACAATATAATATTCCGCTGATTCTAATCCAGAATCACCCTATATCACCCAGTTTTTCTATGCATATGAACTTTGAATTCTGTATTACAAGCAAGTTAAGAGAGAAGTGTCAATTTTATCTGCTTAAATACAAAATCAAGAGAAAACTGTCTTCTATTCTCCCAAAAAGAGAGAATAAACTTTAATCCTTGGACCAAGAATCCTTGAAACTCAAAGTAAATTTTTTTGAATTATAAATACATCTCTCCCAAATCAATTAAGCCCAGGTATCTATAGCTTTTGTAGCCTTGAAACATCTCTAAGGTCCTGGACTTCATTCTTCCTGAAATATGTATCTGGACAATAAATACCTTTAAGGTTAGCTAAATTTTTTCACAGATCTTTCATTATATATATAGTTATTAAATTAACTGTTAAAGCTTGCTCTTAACCTAGGGTTCCAAATTTCATGAAAGTTGCTAGAAAATAACCAAACCCTAATTAAACACAGGAATATTTTTCTGTATCCCACAATTATCTTTGCAAGATTCATCCACTTTGAATGCAACTGTATATGTATTAACCCTATATATATGTATATATATATATATATAATCCACAATTCTACTATTATATTATTGATGGACAGTTTCTTGCACGTATTTCATGTCATGTGTTTCTATAGAATATCTGTCTAGGAGTGAAATTGTTGGGCCCTAGTCAAATTTTGTGGATAATTCAGAGTTTTCCAAAGTGTTTATGCCAACTCACATTCCCATCACCAGTTTATGAGTTCCAGTTGCTTCACACTCTACCAAAATTTGTTTTTGTCACTATATCCATTCCAGCGAGTATGGTGTGGTATTTCACTGGTTTCAAATTGCATTTCGCCTATGATCCATTATGCTATATCCCTTTGCATATACATACTGACCTTTTATATACTATTTGTACATTTTTTTGGTACACAGGGGCACTTAACCACTGAGTCACATCCCCAGTCCCTTTTTAACTTGAGACAGGGTCTTCCTAAGTTGCTGAAGCTGGCTTTGAACTTGCAATCTTCCTTCTTCAGCCTCCTGTGTTGCTGAGATTATAGGCAAGTCCCACAACTTCCAGCCACTGGTTCATTTTTTATTTGAGATACAGAACTTTTCCAGGACTGCAAAAGTCTCCCTCATCTTACCCTTTCTAGACCCACTTATTACCCCACAAACCTTAATTCCAGCTATCAATAATTTATTCTCCATTTCTATAATTTTGTCATTTTGAAAATGCTTATATACATGTATGTGTGTATATATATGTATATGTATATATATATATTAATATATAAACTTGTACTGTATGTGACCATTGGAGAAGTTATTTTTGATGTTTTTTCAAATCAATGTATTTGCAAATTTTTTACTGGGAAAATAAGTTTGAAGTGATGCTGTGTTTTTTCAGAGACTGCACACACTATGTTCTGCTGGGCACCTGGTATCCTAGCATTTTGAAATCACTTTGGCTGCATTTTAGAGAAATCACAAGTGTCTCGTGCAAGGGCATGTCTAACCCCTGGTTCACACTTCTATGATTGAGAACCATAGGGAATGAGCCAGATATATTATGGCTTCTTCCCTTGGTGGTCTGAAGGACCCAACCCCAAGTCTTCTTAGCCTCTCTGCCTCTTAACTTTCCGTTATGAATCATCTAACATCACCAAGTTAAAAGAAGCTCCTGGTTCCTGATTTGTCTCTCTGAGACTGTCTCCTTTGGATGCTAGCCCAGTAGTGTTTCTCTATTTTGTTAACTTTGCATGTCTTCAAGGAAGTGATTTTTATATATTTGTCCAGATTTCCTAGTTATCCTCAACAGTGGGTGGGTCTAAATTACCTAGGCTGCTGTTACTAGAAGCAAATGGTTCTCATGGTTTTCTTTGACTCACACGTAGTGTTTAAAGATTTTAAATTTCTGAATAAAAGTTGGAATGTATGACTTTCATTGTTATCTGAATTCACTCAAGACAAAAATTGGGGCTGGAATGGCGATTCAGCAGTTTCAGTGCTTGCCTGGCATATGTGAGGACCTGAGTTCAAATCCCAGCACCACATACTCAATGAAGTCTCAGAGCAATGAAAGCCACATGAAAAACTAAATAAAATTGATCTCTCTTCCTCTCTCTCTCTCTCTCTCTCTCTTAAAAAAAAAAGACAAAAATCAGGTTGAATGGTAAGGGGGTAAGATCTCCTTTAGAAAAAACACTTGCTCTCAACTTGACTAAGCACTTCTCTCAGGTCTGTATTTTGCCACTTTATTTAACATACCTACATAGCCATTGTGAACAATCTCATTAAAAACAAACCTTTTAAATTTGACACATTTTTAAAACAAATTTAGTTGTTGTACAATCAAAAATGCATCCAAAGTAATATGATATGTATATATTTTAAATCAGTTTTACCCCCTAGATTCTTCTCTATACTCCCTCTCTCCCTCAGCAGACTCCTCCCCAGTCCTTCCCAATACATATCTATGATTTCCCTAGATTATGTGCTGCTACTCTTTGCTGAGTCTAATACATGAGGTTGACTGCCTTTTACACAGGCCTAGGTTTAGCTCCAACCTCCACACATGAGTAAAGACATTCGACCCTTGACACTCTAGTTTAGGCTAACTTCACTCAACATGATTTCTGCCATCACCATCTATTTACCTTCAAAGGCTGCAATATCTTTATTTTGAATTGCTGAGAACTCCACAGTATGTGTATGTGTGTGTGTGTGTGTGTGTGTGTGTGTGTGTGTGTATATATCACAGCTTTTGGATCCATTCATCCAATTAGGGGCTTCTGATTAGTTCCATAATATGGCTATTGTAAATTGAGCTGTTATAAACATAGGTTTTGCTGTGTGGCTGTAATGTGCTAATTCTAAATCCCCTGGAAAAATACCCAGGAGAGGAATAGCTGGATCACATGGTAGATTCATCCCTAATTTTCTGAGGATTCTCCACAGATTTCCAGAGGAGCTGTACCAATCTGTAATTCCACCAACAGTGTGCTAATGTTCCTTCTTCCCACAACCCCTCCAGCATCTACTGTTTATATTCTTCATTTTTGCCAATCTGTCTGGAGTGAGGTACGTTCTTAATTTTTGATTTGCATTGCTCTGATTACTAGTGATTTAGAGCACTTTTTCATATATTCATTGACTTGCTCAATTTCATCTGTTGAGAAGTTTCTGTTTAGCTCTTTGGCCCATTTGTTGATTGGGTTGTTTATGTTTTTGAGGTTGAGATTTTTGAGGACTTTGTAAATTCTGGATATTAGTCCCCTGTCAGAAGAATCACAGGCCATGATTCTCTCCCATTCTGTAGGAAGTCTCTTGACAGTTTTGATCAGTTCTATAGCTGACACAACATTTTTTGGTCTCTAGAATCTTGTTAATAAATAAGATCATTATTACTTTAAATTATGGGCATTTCCATTCTTCCATAGCTTAGAAGCACCAATATGGTGTATGAAGTAAGTCATATTCCCTGTGCTGTTCTGATTCAACAACTGGTTCTCCATCCACCCTATTCTAGAAATGTCTTTTTTACTTTCCTGGGATTTGACCTCTCATAACATCTAGTCCACAAGGGACATTTATTTATCATTAGTCCTTACTATGATTGCAGGAGAGAAAAAACTGGGAAAAAATCCTCAGTAATTATTGTGAGAGGCTGGTGGTTAGAGTTCCAATATTACCCTTGATTTATTTATTTCTAAGAATCATTCTCCCACTAGTTATCTATCCCCATACAACAGTATAAGTAAACAGGAAAACATAACATATTAAATTTTATGTAATATCAAAAATCATTATGTAGATTTTAAAATATGTCATTTTGCTAATGCTAATTATTTGATAAGCATATTTTAAGGAATTACTGTTTACCATGTGTTGCCTTATTTCATGCTCATACATAGCTTCCAAGTAATAGAATATGTTTCTCGAGGAGCCTAAATTTTACCTGGGAAATTGCATAGAAAGGAGGATAAAATATATATGAAAAACTTTTTTGTTTATGTAAAATGACAGCTTAAAAGGAAATATACGATGCTAATAGAGTGCCAATCAGAAAAAGTAACCAGAAGTTTAGGATGTTGGAGAAGAGAAGCTCTTGATAAAAGGTCCTTAGCTCAGAATTTGAGGAAAGCTGTAGACATGGACTTGCAGGACAGGGGACATTTTTCTAGCAAGTGGTATTTTCTGTAGGGTTTTTCTTTCCATAAACTCATCCAGTCCATCCTTATTTTTTTCTGCAATATATGAAGAAAGTTTTGTAGTACATTGGCATAATCTTGACTTTTTAATGCTAAAGAATATGTAGAGTCAAGTGTGCTATATACAGAGATAGGCAGTGAGACAATGACAGATAATCATCTCAAGTCTCATTCGGTCTGGTCATGTTCCTTCACTATATTCAATATAAATATTGAATTTTCTGTGGGAGATAATAAAATGTTCAACATGTAGATGCTGGCCTTAAAGGGTTTAAAATTGCCCTTAAATGTTTAACTACTCAAGTGAGAAATTAAACAATGTTTAAAAGTTATCTAGCTATTCAAGAAATGTCTCAGGGCAATGGGTTATAAACATAAAAATTTCTAATGCTGCTAAGTTCTAGTATAGTTCATAGAAGGTGAATCCTTGGAGTTGGCTTAGAAGAAAAAAGATTTCATGAAGGAGATGTAAACTGAAATTAGTACAGCAGGAAGACCAGAGAGGTCCTCTAAGCCAACAAGATGAATCCCTTCTATAACATCACCAACAAATGGCTCTCCTTTTCTTTTTTAAATTCTCTCCAATGATAGGGAATTCACTTTTTTGAGGCATTCCATGTCAAATTCTTAGGAAAAAAGTTATTCCTTACAATAAGTTTCAAATCAGCCTCCCTCTTAATCTGATAGTGCTTTCCAGAGCTTCCCAGACCCTATGTCCCAGAATCTTCAGGTGACCCAGTGTATTACAGATGTTCTGTCTTAACTATCCTCCAAGTTATCCTGCAGGGCCTGAGGAAGCCACAGCCCTAGGACAGTGACCATAAAAAACCTTTCATGCTTATCCTATGTGGTAAACCCAAATGTCTCTCACATGCACTCTTCTGTGGCAAAGACTATGCTCAGCAGAGTGTGGGGGTAAAGAAGACCAGATCCTAGAATCAGACAGAGACAAGATAGAATCTGGGCTCTGCCAGTTATTAGTACTCAATTTCTATGCTGTAAAATGAATATAATTATATTGCCCTCATTATCAGGTTGATGTAAGAATACAAGATGATAACACACTAGTACTAACAAATAATAGTAGTATCACTGGTTCTGCTTTTGCCCTTTTAAGATACAATATGAAATTCTTTCTCTATTTTATTAATTTTAGGTTATTTAAAACCAGATTTTGTTCCAAGTCTCCTCCTTTGGTTAAATATCTCAAATTCCTCCAGCATCTCTTTGTCCGTGAGTTCAAATTCTTTCAACATCTTAGATGCTCTCTTGGATGCCCCACAGTGTCTTTATGTTCTTTTTGAGTGTGTAGTACTAAGAATAGAATGCACCCCTGTAAATGAGTCTTGACAAGCTAGTCATTGAAGGGAAAATGGAATCGGGAGCCAGGAAAAAAAGATATTAAACTGGAGAACAGTATAACGAGCAAAAGCAACCATAATACACACACCGTGAACAGTCTTAGCTGACTAAAAGAGAATCATGAGGGGGAAAAGACTTTAAAGATGATGCAGCCTTGAGACTGCGACTTCTATCCAAGTATAAAGACAAGAGAACAAAACTGTCATTATATAAACTAGTCTATTTCTTAAAAGCAAGCAGTCACAAGCTACTCACAAGCAACAGAATATCTTAAGTATTGTAATCCTGTGCTCCCCTTAGCTGGAAATAATAAGTGACCCTGACATCACCCCAAAGAAGAAGCCAAAAACTGGAGATGATTCTCAAACTACAGATGTCCTGGGGCTTTAGCTGTTGGCTGCTGTAGTCCACTCCCTGAGAAAGCAAGTTGTGAGCCACAGAAATTGTCTTGCCCTAGCTAGGAACACAGCTCAGTGGCTTCCATCTCATTTCCCCTTTCTCTTGATTCCTACTCATCTTGTCTTTCAGTCTTTCTTCCATATGTCCAATGTAGCATAAACCTGTTTGGGTTTATGTCCTCGCTCTGCAGAAGAGCAGTTATGTGATTGCTACTTCTTTTTAACTCAGTTTTCTCTTCTGTAAAAATTTTTACAGAACCTTAAACATTAATTGTGACCATTAAATGAATTATGAGTGCGTAGAAGAAAACCTGGCAATTATGAAAACTATTTGTTAATTGTTTTTTGAATAATTATGATTCACTAAGTAGAGGTGATAAAGGGATGAACAAAACAATCCCATGCCATCGATGGTTACATTTCTCTTGATTTTGTGACAAAGTAATGACTTTGGATCCGTACATTTGGATGCAATTTAATAAGCTACCAGTCTGTCTTTGTAACCTCGGAAGAGGCACTTAATATCTCAGAGCCTGCTTCCTTATCTGTAAAATGAGATTAATAAAATCTATTTCAAAGATTTGTTTTGATTAATAAATAAGACATGATATGCAAACTGGCACAGTTGGAACTAAACATACACTTCTTCCCTCCCATCTTTTCCCCACAATCCTTGAAGCTGGAGGACCCCGCTATCAACTTAGAATCCACTGCTTCCTTCTGCCTGCGGTGCAGGAGAATAAGCGCGGAGAGCTGCTGGTCTTCAGGGAAGTGCAAAACTGAGGCGGTTTAAGAGAAACACAGACAGGAGGGCGCCAGAGGCGCCCCTGAACTACATCTCCCGGGATGCTCAGCAAGAGGGAGTGCCCCGCCCCGCCCCGCCCCACCCGGCACGGCGGGCGCTGCCCACCCGGAGGAGCAGAGCGGCGCGTGGAGGCTACAAGTGCCGCGGCTGGGGAGTGGGTGACTTTCTCCAGGAGTCGCGCTGGGTTGAGCGCGCAGAGCTGGAGCCGCACCGGGTGGCCCAAGAGGAAGGTGAGTGGCGGAGAGCGGGATGGGGAGGAGGCGCCGGGCAGGAAGGAAAGGATCAGAAGCCTAGCGGAGCAGGGACTCGAGTTCCCACTCCCAGCACAAGATTCCTGCTTAGCCTCCCGGACCTAGGCGGACGAAACCCAACTGGGGGTGCTGCGCATGGGGCGCAAAATTCACCCAGAATGGATGGATTGATTACGTGGCGCGGGCGGGGGACTCTGCTGCTTGTGGCTGGTCCTTCCCGCACAGCGAGCGCAGGGCGCATCCCAAGGTTGTTTCCCCCAGACCAGCCTCGCCCCACTCAGTTTCTAAGCAAATTATATGCTTTCAATTGAAGACAGAGAGGCGAGGGAAAGTACTGTTCCCTCGCTTTAAGGTGCAGTCTTCTTTTCCGGATTTTAAACATACCAGAGAAAAACAGGACAGAAGAAAGACCTTTTGCTGGTCCCTTGGGATTATCCATCCATCCATCCATCCATCCATCCATCCACCCATCCATCCATCCATTCTCTCTCCTGAGGACAGAATCCCCTGGATTATGGGGCTGCAAAGAAATAAACTGTACAACTGCTTCTCTCATAGAACTAGCAGTCTCCCTTTTAAGAGGGATAGGAGCGAAAAAGAGAATTGAGAGGATATTTCTCTCCCTCTTTGTTACAAATTGGAAGTCCTATAAGGGGCCCTGACGATTTTATCCCAAGTAGTCTTAATTTGATTAGTTAATTGTGCCAAAGGTAATCAGAGCGCCCAGTGTCTAAGGGATCTGCAAGATGAGTTCTCATTTCAGTAACTGATGAAAGCTTTTATCATCACTGTCATTGAGGGATCTTTCAGTAGGGGTTTGTCCACCTGCTAAAGGAAAGCTTTGGTTGTGGTTTTCTAGCACTTAGTGGCTTTTTGTTTTCGTTTTAGGTGCAGAGAAACTCTAATAGGAGACAAGTTTTTATTTAAAAACAACAACATCTCTGATGGATATTAGAAACGGTGTTCATTCTGTCTTATGCCTTGAGTTGCCAGGTTGACCTTAGGTGCCCAGTGTCTGAGCCTGTTAAGAGCTGTTAGAGCTGTGAATTTTGAAGAATAATAAGTTTAGCACCTAGTGTTTGGAATAAAAATAAAAGGAGCCCTTGGTTAAAATTCTTATGTTTAGTGATTGTAAAAAGTGAATTTTTATTCCTCAGTAAGATGATAGAGACAGAGAAAGATGGACAGATGGCTTTCTGCTCAACCCAAAGTTCTGAGTACCAAAGTCTCTATGCTGCAGTGGAGTGAGGGAACGTCAGAGATGTGAAGTTCCGGATACCCCTGGAAATAGCTTCTTGCCTTTTGCCTTGACAGAACTCTGTGGGTTTACAATTTGTCTCTTATTATCAATTTAATTCTGGCCTGGGCTTGTAAAAATTTCTGGATGGTCCATTTCTTGCTTGTTAAGAAACTACAGGGGCGGGGAAAACTCACCCACTGTGGCACAGTGCACGGCAATAACAGACGTGCGACTGGAACAGGCAGTGTGTGTTTGTGTAGGATGGGCCGGCTCATGGCATTTTGCAGGGATCACAGTGAACTGTGTAGTCTACACCTTTGGGAACCAGCACATGCTGCCCTCAAGAAGTCATGAGGGGATGGAGCAGAGAGGAAGCACACGAACAAGCAGCATATGATCTTGTAAATGCACGGCCAGGGGCCGTGTGACTTGCTTGTGGGATAGGTGAGGTGTAAGGTTGGAAGAGGTACCTGATTAAGCCAGTCTTTTCACCTTCTTCAGAGCTACTGAGTCAACATGCTGAGTCCTTGCCCCAGTGGAACCCGGTGGACAGGAGCATAATGTAGTCATTAAAGCTAATCTGTTCAGAGTGTGTTCTGAACTAAAGAGTATAAACACACAATCTAATTGAATCTGTGCTTCTCCAAGTCCTCCAGAAATTCAGCAGCTCTGCTCAAAAGGGCCCCTGCCTTTCTCATTGTGTCTTTCTACAGGAAACCTGACTTCTCATCTGAGGGATCCTGTTGCAGGAATGTGTGAGTCCTTGGATAAATTTGGCTCGGTGACAGCAGTATGCTTTCTCCAGACACTGCCACTTCATCAGTGCTTCTTTTCTACCCTGACCTAAGTTTCTCAGTGTTAACGCCTGTGGCCATTTAAAGGATTTGCCCATTTCCCACTTTTCTGCCACCAGGGTCTCTTTCCCTTGTTTTGCCCCTTTTAGGAGGGACTGGGGCTAAGGTGCTGACAGCCATAGTTGCAAAGAAAATGAGGACTTTAGAAGCAGCACTCCTGGCAATACAGTGTTAGCCTCTGTTGGGTTCTTCCCTAACATTGTTGCTATTGGGGGAATTTCTGGAAGCTGTTGTGGGATATCTAACTAGCTCCCATGGAGCTCCACAGCCTTTCTAAGAAGACCAGCCAGGCAGACCTGTGCAGTGTCATTGACTGCAATTCAGTGGGGCTTCCTGGTGACCATGTTGATGTGGCAGCCCTCAGAGCTGCTCTTTGCTGTCAAAAACACTGTACATCAACCCCCAGATTAACTGGGATGGAAGGGTCTAGACTTAGCCCTTCTCCAGCAGCCCCTTCCTCGCCTCTGCAAAACAGTGCTATTCAGCCAGACTTCTTCCCACCAGGACCCCTCGACTCAGGGAACAACCAAGTAACAGCAGAACGGAAACTCTGCAACTGCTGCAGTCAGGAATTAGAAACATCTTTTACTTATGTGGATGAGAATGTCAACTTGGAGCAGCGGAACCACAGGTCCCCTTCAGCAAAAGGCAGTAATCACCCAGGAGGCCTTGGCTGGGGTCATCCAAGTGAATGGCCCCATGAGGCTGCCATATCCTTGATATCTGAAGATGAAGATGATATCAGTTCAGAAGCCACAGCCTCAGGGAAGTCAGTTGACTATGGTTTCATCAGTGCCATCTTGTTCTTGGTCACCGGCATCTTACTGGTGATCATTTCTTATATTGTCCCACGGGAGGTGACTGTGGATCCCAACACCGTGGCAGCCCGGGAGATGGAACGTCTAGAGAAGGAGAGTGCAAGGCTGGGGGCTCACCTGGACCGCTGTGTAATTGCTGGGCTCTGCCTTCTCACCCTTGGGGGGGTTGTTCTATCCTGTTTGCTAATGATGTCTATGTGGAAGGGGGAGCTCTATCGTCGAAACAGATTTGCATCTTCCAAAGAGTCTGCAAAACTCTATGGTTCTTTCAACTTCAGGATGAAAACCAGTGCTAATGAAAACACCTTGGAGCTGTCCTTGGTGGAGGAAGATGCCCTTGCTGTGCAGAGTTAATTCTGATTGTGAACTTGAGATTGCCTTGGCATTTTATATGAAAAAAAAAAAGTTTTTGTTTTTTTCTTAAATTAATAGTGCAATTTTTTTGCCTGGCAAGAAAAATTTATTTCACAAATCAACAGTCTGTGAGTGTTTTTGCATTGCTTTTGTTTAGCAGAAAAGCCATGTAAGATGCTTAAGAAACCATAGCCAGCTACACCTGTCTTTGAGAGCAGTAAATTATTCTTTAATTGCCATGACTTCTACAACCATAGCAAAAGAATTCTAATGACCCAATATACAAATAGTTTCTTTTACACAAATGTGGGATATTGTTCTTTGGATACTAGGAGGTCCCTCATATTACGGGAACAGTTGGCAACCTATTTTGTGAAATATAAGCACTAATCACAAAGGCTAATGTGTCTCAAAGGTGCTTATCATTTCTTGCTAAAGTAATTTGTTTTTGACATTAAAATACAGACTTTTGGGTATGAATATTTTGAAGCTTGAGGATGTTGGTTTTTTTTTTTAACAAAACTATAAAAATTTCAAATTTAAAATTATTCCTCTATTTAGAAATGGCAACAACATACATCATGAGGATAAACCTCTTATAAAAATTATATAAATTATCATAAGACTAAGGTGAAATTAACTCACAATGTTAGTGCCAGATATCCAGCAGGTGAAATTAGTTGTCAAAATTAATTTTCTGTTTTTGGTTTTGTCATCATTCTAGCTCGTCTTTGCTGGTTCTCACACTGGAGTGGCAGAGCGTGAGACTTTTTAAATGTATCTCCAGACACCTAACTTTTAGACAGATCTGAGACACGATTGGCTCTGGCAGGCTCCTGGGTGACATACTGTTGTTATGTGGAGAAAACCTCCAGTGCTAGATCCTTGGGAACTGTGCCTAGCAGTGTATCACTTAGAACAAGCCATCATCACCTCAGGGGTCGTTAAGCCCACAGCCAAAAAATTACGATGAAAAGATAAAGAACAAACGGCCATTCAGTGGAAACTGTTCTTATCACTAGAACTTGCCTCCTTGGTGAAGGTCTAGTCATCAATTTGCTTATATTTGAGACCTCCCAGTAATTGAGTGCTCTTGCACACAATCAAATGCAGGCACTTGATCTGTGAGAGGTATGGTGGGCAGAATAGCCACAGATTTGCAAGGCACAAACCCAGATTCCACAGTGACATTCTACATCTGCATGGCACTTGTTCAGGAAACAGATGGAGAATGCAGCCTCAGAAATATCATGCATTGCACAACTGCGCCTGTTCCCAACTTCCTGCTGTAGGAGATGTAACTTTTATTAGTGTGTTAGGAGGATCAGTGGGGCCATCTTGAAGAGGACTGGAGCTGGGAATGGGTGTGAGAGGACAGGGCTAAGGGTGTGAGGAAGCAATTTCTTTGTAGCTTCTGAAGTTCAGTTAATTCTAACACCTGAAATTTGTGTTGTTATTGAAGACTGTGGAAGATGTGGATGACTTCAGCTGGCAAAGTATGAGAGGATATTGATGTGAAGGAGCTTTTGTGGATGTCACATGTGCCTCATGTGGGCGAGGTACACCGTGTGTTACAGAGGGTTAAGATGAGATGTAAAAAGGAGGATGATAGAGGAAAAAATAGGTACCTGAGAAAATTAGGTAAAAATGAGAAATCATGTGGACATCAGAGGAAACCAGATATCGCTCAGTTGTGTTAGCCTATAGATTTGTGTATGCAATCAACATGTGCAAGCCTACTGATTCAGAAAGAATTATGGTAATATAAACATGATTTTTATTTTAAAACTGGTTCTGGGGGCTGGAGCAGTAGCTCTGTGGTTACAGCGCTTGCCTGGCATGTGCAAGTACCTGGGTTCAAACCCCAGCACCCACGTACACAACTAAGTGTTGGAGCAACGAAGGCCATGTGAAAAACTCAATAAAAATTGATTCTCTCTCTCTCTTTCTCTCTCTCACTGTCCTTCTCTCTTTAAAAAAAAAAAAAACAAACTGGTTCTGTGTGTTCGTTGAAAATATTTTCTTGCAACTCTCACGTCATGGTGTTGTGTTGAGGCCTCCATACCAGCAGTCTCAATTTTACATTCTGGAAGTTTACAAATTGACCCATACTAGCCCACTTGAGCCATTCGGATGATATTTAGGCAAGAAGAGAATAATCTGCTGGATGCGAGTAGGTCTGGACTGTGTTTAAGAAAGTACTTAAAATACATTGTGAAATCTCCATGTTTATTCATAGAAACTAAGTGAGATCTACTGAGTTTTGTTTTCATTCATTGGTGAGACAGGATTAATTCGCCAAACAGTGGATTACACTGAATTAATTTGCAGCCCATTTTTCAGTTTATGATGGAGTATGAGTTTGAGAATCAAGTGTAAGAAATATTTTCCGTTCTATAAAATTGATAGTTAAGGAGCAAAAGCTTTCCATTTGGAAGCACTTAATGAATCTTGCCATGCTATTGAAGTATATAGATGTGATCTAAAGGCAAATATTAAAAATTTATTTGGGAAAATAATATATTCAAGGGGGAGAAATAAAAAGACTAACCAGTTATATTTCCTCCTTTCTGAGAACTCTAATTTTCCTTAAAACTTGGAAGTTAGTAAGTAAATGCTTATTTCAACAATATTATTGATATCTGCTCATGTATTGCAAGCACATCACTTTTAAGGTTCTACTTTTGTGAAGGCAGACTATTACATCAAAATGGACCAATACAGAAACTCATCTGGATGGCTTCTTCAGGCTGTGTTGACATCATTCCAAAAATTAATTGCCTTAATCTTTTTTCCTAGGTATTCTGTTTGTGTTACCCTTGTCCATCCTGTCAGTGCCTAAATTCTAGAAGAAAATTGCTTGAATTTAAAATGAAGGTAACACAAAGAAAAGCCCTTAACTTAATACGCAGTTGTTTCCAATCTCATAGAATGTTTTTCGTGCTAGAAGTACTTCAGCTAGACTAGGTGAACTGACTACAAACGCTAAAGTAACATTAGCTAGGGTGTTGGTCTCGGATCCTTCATGGAGGATCTTAACATCTGTCTCCTCTACATGGTGCTGGTTGTTATATATGGAAGTTTTTATTGCTAGACCTGTAAAAACACAAATTCCATAGGTCTAGGTTTTTAGCTTACTTACCTAGGTGTAGAAGTCTTAACTCAGTCATCCTCCTAATCTTAAAAAGACCGCCCCTCCTTCACAGTTCTAACAGTATGAGAACCAGAAAAAAGAACTGCTTTTCTCTGTACTATTGGCCTCTGTGTGCTGCTAATGGACAATTTAAGGCTCATAGTATCTGTAATAAACCATTCCTTTTTAGGACACCTTAGTCTGTTTGTGGTAGAGTTTACAAAGGGTTTTCTTTGCAATGCTATGTGTCCTTGCTAACCATTGGGAGTTCCTGAAGCAAATCATATATTGTATACTAGTCTCCTGTATGAAGAGTGTGTTCTTTCCAGGATCCATTCTGCATGTTTGATTTGTGGTTTAGAGGAGTACAGGATTACTGAGAACCATAAAGTTCTTGGTGGCCAAGGGTACTTTTACCCACATGACTGCTCTGTCCCCTGTTCTATACAGATACTTGGACTTCTTGTCACAAGTTTTGCTGTCTGCTTAAAATCTGAATCTATCCCTTTCATACTTATCTATTTTAGGGACCCAATTGGGCCAGTACTGGTACATGTCTTTCAAGGTACAACTTTAAACTGAGAGACTCCCCTACCCAGATCATTTGTGCCTTCCCTTTCCCCCCAGGGTGAGATCAAATGAGTGAGTGAGCCCCATGCCAGTTGAAAATCAAGAATAAAGGGTCCATAGAAACACAAGTGGCTCTATTTTTGTTTTTGTTTTACTTCTTTGTTACTGGAAGAAATTCTAGGCAGTTACATTTGAGCATTTTGGGCTTCATCTTTCACATTCAGGAAGCATACATAAAAACTGTACCTGGATTCATCATCTAATTTTTTTTAAATCATTCTATCTGTTAGAAGGTTTTTCAATCTGAAGGTCAAATTCCATTGTAGGAATTAATGCTACCACAAAAAATAGTGTCTGACAAGAGATTAACAGTCTTAGCCAATGGTTCACCCATTACAAGATTTAATACATTAACTAGATTCCACAGCACCAAAGGGATAAGACAGATTCTTACAGCTCTCTGTAATAGGTTTAACCTTTCCCCGAATTGAACATAAAGAATGACTATGATGAAAAGAATTAAAATGAAATCTCATTGGCTTTTCCCAGTGTATAAGAGTTCATAAAACAGAATTAACACATCATTGTCTTTCAGCTGATTTTTAGCTCTTTCATTTTACGGTGCACATAGTATTCTATAATATTCTTTCCTCCTAACTCATAAAAATGAGCATACATCTTTGGAAGTAATTTGTCTGACTATGTCATTGATGCTGTAAAAAGAAAGATATTATTTGAAACACATAAAAGTGGTTTCAAAAGTCTGTGGCTTACACTTAAGAATGTACTTGTGGGTTATGTTTGCTAGTGTGCAAGTTTATATGCACACATCTATGTATATAGGATATATTTTATAGTCAAAGAAATCTAATATCTCAAAACAATTGTAAGGATAATTTTCTTATAAGAATTGGGCATGCCTTAATGTTGACTATAAGAACAAGAGTTCTTTTACAGGTCATGAATGAAGAATTTGGAATCAACCTCAGAATGAGATGTCATAATTGTACAAATTTGTTTTGGTTATTCAGCATCCCACAAATATTTATTGAGTTATTTTTTTAAATTTCAGGCTCATATAAGTATAGTATATTTGAAATTATTTTATCATGAATTATGATTTTATTACAGAGAATTATGGACAGTATATTCTCTTGCTCCAAGTTTTAGTAACTGTCCTGTTTTGGAAACAGACAGCTTATTTTCCCTTTGCCATCTTTATGCTTCCTAGCCAGGCTCCATACAAATATCATATAAGAAAGCAAAAATGGGTAATTCCTGTAGTGTATATTTAGGGTTTTCACTCTGTAGTTCTTATTGTGCTTTTAATTCTGCTTTTATTGCCAAAAAAAATAATTTAATCTTGATCATGTGCTTTTTGATATTATAAACAGCATTTATTAAGGTTATGAGCATTTTATTATGGCTTTTGATGCCTTATAATATGTTAATAGCAAGTGTGTCATATCATTTTAAAATAAAAATTATTTATTAAATTGTTTTTATTGTTTTTCTTTAATTCTGAATATGAGGTGAATTTGTTCTTTTTAAATTATGTATGAAATTATCTTTGCAGAAAGTATTAAAACTAATACCCTCAATTCTACCATAACATTCTTTTTGCTACCGTGAAACAATGTAAACTATACCTTATTTATTTGTTGATTGTTATATATGTATGATATAGTCAAAGCTGTTTGAATTTTTGTAACTTACTCAGTATTGAACATAGAGTGTGAATTGCAAGATGTGGGGGAAATAAGTGAATAGATTTTAAAAAACACTTATCTAAAAATCTAGAAAGCTTTTAGGTGAGAAACAAATATTGCATTAGCTTATACCCCTGCTCTTAGTCTTTTCTTAATCCAATTTTCATCTCCATTTTCATTTGCAAGATGCATCACAATTTTTATTACTAAGTGGAATTTCATTCTTATGTGTAAGTGCTGTCAAGGTTGAGGATTCTGTAAATGACAATTGGAAGTGAGACCCCATATATAGTTTCACCTTTTTAAAACAAAAATTGAATCAAGATTCTTATCTATTACAAGGGAAGAAAAGCCACTTATATTTCTTCATATACATTTTTTGGCTTCATGGGCTTTGGTTTTTGTTAACCATCTCTGATAATTTGGAGCAAGTAAAGTAATAATAATAATTCCATTTGTCCTTACATGACCCTCAGGTCAATAGGAATGCTTTCAGGGACCCAGTCTCATGTAGCCACCTTTTCAAATGTTGCTGGTTGCCAGATTACAAGTAAAAAGACTCTGAAAGGTGTGAAACAGCCACTGCACCCCGTTACAGTTTAGTAGCTAAGACTAGTTCTATAGTCCCATGCTAGCCATGTGCCCTGAATGGAGAGTCAAAACTATTTCCCAGTTGATACTAATGCCTGCCGTGATTTCTAAGGTCTTTGTTTTGTTCAAACACCTTATCCTTAGGTTCTATAATGAGCACTTGATCAATTTAACACTTTTATACTAAGCAAAAAATAATTCTGCTAAAAATTCTCCAGAAAAGGCATAATTTATTAGTTCTTTATTAAAAATACATAAAAGAGGGGGCTGGAGCAGTGAGCCAGCAGTTATGGTGCTTGCCTGGCATGCACGAGGACCTGGGTTCAAACTCCAGCACCACGTACACAACTAAATGAACAAACAAACAAACAAAATACTTAAAGAGGGAATTCACCACAATTTACCTTGAGAGTACCTGTATGATTTTATTATATTGTTTTTTTTTTTAAGAGAGAGGGACAGTGAGAGAGAGAGAGAAACGATTTTTATTTAGTTTTTCATGAGGGCTTCGTTGCTCTGAGACTTTGCTGTGTACATGGTGCTGGGGTTTGAACTCGTGTACTCGGGCATGCCAGGCAAGCACCGTAATTGCTGAGCCACCGCTCCAGCCCTATTATATTGTTTTAATCATAAAAATTAGGAGATTGAGCCAGCACCTATGCTTTTAGTTCAGGAACAGGAGGAAATACTTTTCTGAGTCCTTAATATGTATTTTTCAATTTATACCCTGCCTCAATTAATTCTCAGCGTATACATTCAAAGAAAGTTGTATAATCTGTATTCTGACAGTGAAGCTTTGAAGCTCATAAATGTTACATGACTGCCCAAGATGTATAACTATAGGCAGCAGACACAGAAAAGCTAGGACTCTTTGACTGAAAACACGTATTTATTCAAAGTTAGAAGGAATATCATCTTTGGATGAAAATCAACTTATTTTATTTTTATTTATATTTTGTAAAATTAGGTAACACATACATGATTTGAGAAGTAAGAAGCATGTTATTTAATCATACCAAATTTTGATTGTAGGCATTATAGTATTTTCTCAAAATATGAAACCAGACTTAATCAGAACTTGCAGCTATCCTGTTTGCAGCCACCACTGAGGTAAACCTATACTGATGTCTTCTTTTGATTCTTAAAAGAAAGCAAAGTTTCTCTTCCTACATGCACGGTGTCTGTAGTGTACTAGAGACTTATATAGTCTCTAAAAGGAGTCCAGGGGTGGAGAGGAAGCTGTACTATCTGCCAGCCATTCTGCTTTCATGCATAGTGTCATGCTGAATTTTCACAAATGTGACATCATAGGGCTTCAGAACCAGGGAAACCCAGTGACTCCAAGTTTGAATGCTTCTCCTGTCTCTACTCTCACAAGTCTCCTGAGCCAGAGTTTCTTCATCTACAACATGAAGGTAATACTATCCATATTGCAGGATGTGAAGAAACTTAAATAAGAAGAATAACAGGAACACTAAGAATCCCATCTAATCCCATCTAATGTTCCATCGGTAGAGTGACCATTGTCTATGTGGGATACTTTATTATAGCAGAATGGAGGATTATGAATGTACTTGGGAACCTTAGTTCATGTTGATTTCTGGTTGTCCAAAATCAGAATTGGGCTATTATAAGTGGTTATTCATCAACATCCTAAAAATCTTTTCCTTTTCCTTCTCCCTCCTCCCATCCTAATTTCTCCATCCTTCTTTTCTTTCTGTCCTCCTTTTCCCCTTCCTTCCCACATTTTCCATGCCTTGTCTTTTCTCCCTTTCCTTCTTTGTCTTTTTCATCATCTTCTTCTTTATTCTCATTATCATGTTGGATATCATATACTTCTGCCATCATAGACATATCCCTCCAACAAATAAATTTACATTTCCCTTCATAAGACAGAACAATCCAGAAAACTTTCCTTTGCTTAATTGTGGAACACAGTTTTCAAATACTTTGTACCCTAGTCCTCCAGTCCTTGACTTACCATAGTTCCAATCATTAGCCTACTCAAGGCAAAAAAAACCTTAGTTAACTTTTGAAGACTTTTAGCATAGAAAATTTCAATGAAGTCCTTTTACTTGATTAAAATAATAATTCTCCTTTCCCTCCTCCTTTTCCTTCCCTTTTACATTCATAGTGTTAAAACTTAAAAGATTCTATTTAGTGATCACTCTGGCAAAAGATGGTTCTCCTTCTGTTTATGCAGACTATAGAGTTCACATAAGTTTAATTTATCTTTGAATTTTATTTAACCTTGATCATTCTGCCAAATTAGCAAAAATTGCTCTGGAATACAAATGACGTCAAGAACAATTGCTAAAGTCGAACTCATTTTTATAATTAAATGGCATATTCAGCGATGCCCTTTACTGCTAAGTGGATCCATAGAAGAGAAACCAGGGTACCAGAGCAGGAAGAGGGTAGACCAGGACCTGCCTTGAACTGTTCCTTTCACAAATGATGAGCTCAGGAAAGAATGTCCTATTTGCAAATAGAAGAAATGGAGCTTTAAGAGATAGGTGCTGGATTCTAAGCAGGAAGAGTTGAGGATGAAGGAGACTTGAAGCCATATGTCAAAGATCATCCTAAGGGCATAGCTGCTTTGGATAATTCAAAAGAGCATCTAATCTGAGAAAGAGGTGCCATCAGTCAGGAAGCAAAGAAATTCAGGTTAGAAGTGGGAAAATTGGATCTGGTTATTGGCACATGGAACTGATAGAAAACAAATGTGCAAAAGCCAGTTTCTTAGGGAAGTTCATAGCCAAAGAAGTCATGAGCCTTTGACTATTTGAGCCCTGCAAAACAGCCATGGACTTTCAAATTTATACTAGTAGGAAGCAGATGCAAAAAATTGTATAGCCCCCAAAGAAGCCATGCTCCTGAATATCCATTTTAGATGTGACCATAAAGAATAAAAGGAAGAATATTCTAGAAGCCTAAATGCGGGACTTGGAGAACATGGACAGAAGATATCCTTTTAAAAAAAGCATAATAGGGCCTAATTGAGGAATTCACCCTACTCCTAGGGTAGAAGTACTACATAATGCCTACTGACAAAGACTTAGCATTTTTATGGATGAATAATTACTGGCAGAGGGTTTCTTGTGGTCACCACGTACCTGTTCCATCATTGTATATTTTATGTGAAGGGTAACTTTTGTTGTTGCTATTATTTATGGTTAGCCATATCACAAGAACAGACATTGCAACCTCATGTGTATATTTTATAGGTCTTGGATTTGGAGTTGGAAGAACTATCTGGATATGTCTTTGAGTCATCCTCCTTGGGGGTTGTCTGCTCCATGTGTAAGAACAGGTAGACCAAGACAGATCCATCAAAGATCCATGTCCCATCTTCTTCATGTGAAATTGTTCATGGGGAGCAGCAGGCTAACCCAGCGCTGCATTTCACAGCTCACTTCATTTAGACAGTAACAAATGACTTTTTTGCCCCAGTGGAATGTAAACAGTGATGTGTGTCATTTCCTGGCTGAACAGTGGTTAAGGAAACAGCATAACTATTCACTTTCCTCCCCAAACTGGCAGATGGATAAAGCAGCCTTAGAAGTTAGAAGCTACATTGAAGATGGTAAATCCTCTATCACTCTGGGTTGGGGAGCTGTCTACTCCATAATTATTCAGAAACTTTGGTTGATTTCATCAGTGTGTAGTTTTCAAGATCACCCTGGTTGTCAATATCTAGCTAGTAGACAGATAAAGATCATGAAAGATTTTTTGTGAAATTTTCATATCCAGTTGGTTAGCACTGTTAGACAATGTTATTGTCACATTGATCTACAAAGCAATCTTGGAAACATAGTCCAGCATTATAACCAGGAAAAAGACGAAATGGGTTTGCTGAATAGCTACCCAGTCTCTTCTGCAATGTAGGACCTGCTTATAGCTAATTACCAGTTTAGTGTTTGCTTTTCTAAATATTTTCAACATTTCTGCTTACCAACATCTCCGTCTAGCTTATGTTTCTCTCAGATGAACTAGGTTAAGTATCTCATGGTAAAAATCTCAATTTCTATCATGTTCAGTGTATAAGTTTTACATTGCTTTATAATGTATTACCCCAAAATTTGGTGGTTTAAAAAATAACTTTATCCCACACATTTCTGTTGGTCAGATATTTGAGACCAACTTAGCTGTGTGGTTTCATGTCGGAGTTTACTCAGGATGTTAACAGGAGCTTTAATCCTTTTTACTGGGACTGAAGAATTCCATTCCAGAGTCACTCAATCACATGGTGACAAGTTTGTGCTGGTTGATGGCAGAGTCCTTGATTTGATTCTGTGCTCCAGGGACTTTTCCACAGGACTTATTGAGTTTCCTCACAATATGGCTGCTAGATTCCCCTACAGAAATTAACCCATGATGGAGAGGAGGAGACCTCACTCCTCACCTTGATTTTAGCACCAAGTAACCATCATGCACTGTCAAATGTACCACATTCTAATCATTAAAATAGTTGCTAACTCCACTCCCACAGTCTAGAAGTGGGGAACTCATTTTCCCACCTTTTAAAGACAAAAATGTCAATAGAGTCTGTATATATGAACCTCCATACTCAGTATTCTGATTTTTCTAAATAATTTTATCCTTTTTAATGTTATTAATATTACTTCTATAATGGTATTTTAACATTTCTATTTTTAACTTCTATTTTAGAAATGTTAATTATATCTTTTATTTAGGCTATATTAATGAGAGTATTGAATTTACCTTTAAAAAAAATTAGAGCTCACTTTGTACCTTGAGAGAAAGGCTTTCATGTTCAAACTCAGAGATGGGTTTGTGAATTTGACTATAGTGAACAATTAACTGACCCAAAGGAAGAGCTGAGCAGTCCACTTCAAAATATAAGATTGTATCATGATTGGGGAAAATTTTGCAATTCCAGTCTATTTCCCCCCTTTTCATTGCCAGATCTTCCCTGTTCCCAGTCAAAACACTCATAGTTTTCTATGAAGGTTGAGAATCATTGGTATATCATATTAACAGCTGACATTAAATTGGTGTTTTAATGAATTAATAATAAAATCTAACACTCATTAATAATTGTAATGTGTGAGGCCCCAATTTTCATTTCTACTGTTTTAGGTCCCACAACAATCCTGTGAGATAAGTATGTACATTTGTGATCCCAATGAATAAACAAAATTAGAGTTACTATAGGAATTATTGACTTGCCCAAGGTCACACAGCTCCTAAGCAGCAAAATTGGGTTTTCACTCCACAGAACCTGACTAGTTAATCCACTTACTTGAGGTAAGCTGGTAAATATAGCTGAGACTTCCTACTTAAGTCTCACACAAAAAATCCATGCTCTTACCATCTATACTAGGCTGTAATTGACTTATCTAACTCTTCACCTGAACTGTCTGCCCTTCCCTCTGTCAAGACCCCATGCTCATTGACAATTACTCACATCATCATTGATCTCTCTTTAAATGACCATAGCACTTAGTATCTGTATCCACAATCCACTTACTGCAGGTTACCTTCTATTGATAACTAATTGTATTTTGCATTAGTTTTTTTTTTCTCAACTAGACTTTAAACTCAGGAAGGCTAAAGATCCTCTCTTAGTTTCACACTACCTACCTCACACAAACCTCATGATGATTGCTCATGTCTAGCATAAATAGGAATATAAAATTCTCCCAGTATGTAAAAACACGTGTCAGTTGGGTCTTAATGCTAATGCAGCCTCTTAACATAGTTTTCAATATAAGACAATAATCCAAGAAAGCAAAACATGGGCAAAGTTAGAAAGCAAGACCCAAAGGAAAAACATTGACGAACTGTGAATTCTACTTGGAGAATCAACAACTTGATAAAAGCATGATTTGATAAAAATTAGTAAACATTCACTCTAACAAGGAATCAAAAAATTCAAATTAAAATATCAAATGGATGTAATGTTTAACCATCAAATTTAGAACATTTTGATCAATATCCATAGCAATCAGGGAATTGCAAATTAAAATTATGTTGAGTTTTCATCTCACTCCAATCAGAATGGCAAATATCAAGAATACCAATAATAATGTATGTTGGTGAGGATGAGGGGAAAATGATACATTCCCACATTGTTGATAGGACTGAAAACTAGTATAACCACTCTGGAAAGCAGTATGTAGATTCCTTAAAAAACTAGGAATGGAATCATCCTAAGACCTAGCTATCCCACTCCTTGGTATTTATCAAAAAATAAAAAATAAAATCAGTATAGTATAATGATCTAGCCACATCAACGTTAATAGCACCACAACTTACAACAGCCAAGCTATGGAACTAGCCCAGGTGCCCATCAGTAAATAAATGGATTAAGAAAACATGGTATATATACACAACAGAGTTGTACTCAGCCATGAAGAGGAATGAAATTATGACATTTGCTAGTGGATGGATGGAACTAGAGAATGCCACGTTAAGCGAAATTGCAAACTCAGAAAATCATATGCAGAGTCAAGAGCAAAGAAAGGGTGATAAAAGGGGGTTGGGTCAGATATGATAAATATAGAGGGAAGATTAATGGAATAGAAGGAGATTGAGGAGGAGGGAAAGGAAAGGATAAAAATGCAGAATGACAAAATCATGCTGTGTGCATATATAAATATACCATAGTGAATTTTTTGTATATCAATAAAGCACCAATTAAAAAATAAGTAAAAAGAAGACCAGTCATGTAGGGGAAGGAAAATGAGGGAGGAAGGAGAAAGGGGACGGAGTCAGCTGGGAGTGAAATGAAGTAAATTAAATTCCATGCATCTCTGATTATGTTAAAATAACTGTTATGTATAACTATCATGCACTAATAAAAGCACAAAAATCTAGAACATTTTTCCTTTTTAAAGCACCATTTAATGTTGCTGTGAAAGGTGCTGTCTTATATTACCTCATAGGAATAATTCTTTCTGGAATATAATTCAACAGTAAGCATCTAGAATCTTCGGAAATCTTTCTCCCAAGTATCTTATTTCAAGAAAATGTAGAATAGAAATAATCAAATGATGGATAGAAGTTTATTTACAAAGATGTTTATTACTTCATCAGGTAAAAGGCTAAAAATAACTTCATAGCTCAGAAATAGACATATAAAATCACTAAACATAATTTTCAAGGATTTTTAAGGATATAAAGAAATGTTCATAAAGTTGCAGCAAGTGAAGAAATACATGATGCAGAGTTTTTCCTCACATATAGTACCCTTCCAATTACAAGCTATATATGTAAGTTATACATGCATAAAATTAGAAACATTAAAATATAGAGTATTATCTCTAGAGTGAGGTCTTCATTAGTTCTTTTTTTCTTTTGTTATATTTTCAAATTTCTTTCCTTTTTATTTTCTAAATGGGTTTTCAATTCTTTAATAAACATTTATAAAACTCTTAATATATGTCAGCATTAATTCAAGAGACTTATAAATACTAACTCATTTTTAGTGTAATTATCATAAGAACCCTGTGAGGTAGGTACTATCATTACCTCAGTTTTATTGGTGATGAAACTGAAGCACAAAGATTACAGAATTTCTACACAGTAAGTGTTGGAAGGTCACACAGTAAGTGTTGAAAGCAGGATTTGAGGTCATGTTCTTAACTGTGCTGTAATTGTGAAAAACCTTGGAAGTTAAGAAATAAAATAGTTTTAATGAAAATTATAAATTATGCATTTTGCCCTCCCTAAGTTAATTGAAGATGATAAAAAAGCAACATGAAGAAGTCATTTATCCATTAGGAAGACTATTCTGATATGCAAGATTGGTACTGGAATGAGTTATAAGGGAAGATAAGGGGACTGCTCAGTGAGGCCATAAAAAATGGCATTGGGTTCTCCCTGCGCAGGCCATGTCTTCATGCTGGGAAGGAAGGTGGCTCTCAAAATTCCTGCCAGGCCTCTGAATCGATGATTCTTGAAGTCATTGAGCAGGGTTGAATGACCCAGTTTGTCCCCTAATTACATTTATACTCTCATCCTCTAAAGGAGTCACAAAGAGCAGTCTCCTTCTAGGAGTAAAATGTTTTTTGTCCTCAACTTAGAATAATGAATGTAATCTAAATACTTTCTAAGTAGAGAACATCCACTGCCCTCTTATCTTTTCTTCTGAATCTTGAATAAGCCTACCAAGTAAAATATAGTAGGAGGAACTTGTCAGCATATTGTCAGACAAGTATAGGAATTATACTGTATAAATAGCTGCCATGAATAATTTAGTTGGCAGCTAGATGGCATTATTTGTGCTGAACTGTACTTCATCACTATTGCTTCCTCTTCTTTGGTTTTTTTTTTAATGAGTTTAGGTTTTGTGTCATGATATATGTCAGAGGAAAAAGAAGTATCTGTTTAACGATCAAAAATTTTCTCTTTTGCCAAGAGGTCTACACTTATTCTGAGAAATTGGTTTTGTTGTTGGCTTCTATCCAGTTAAAGTAAGAAAAAGGTTAGTAGAATAATTACTATTGTTTCTCACTGTGCTAAACAATTCTAGTTTAAAAGTTGTTCCTGTTTTTCCTTTTGAAAGTGGCCCTACTCTGAAGCATTTTACTCATAGGTGGGACATCCTTATCCTCTCTGAATTTTGGCAATTTCAGAATCTGTCCATTCGTTATTTAGTAAGTAGAAACATTTCTGACAAGACCTGTCCACAGATGAAGTCTAGTGAAAGAAAAACTGTGTACGTAATGAAGAGTTTCACCTTGAAAACATTACTAAAAATCTTTGATACATGATAAAGTTCCATAAAAGATATTTATAGGACCATGTTAAAAAAAGATGCCAAAAGGGAAATTGGCAATTAGCCCAACAAATACTGTAGATAACCAATAAACACTCATGAAACTTAGAATGCAATTCATACAGTTTTTTTAAGTTGATAAATAAAATTGTAAATATCATGTACAACATGATGTTTTTAAATATATACATTATGGAGTTGCTAAATCAAAGCAGTTAACATGTGCATTATATCACGTAGTTATCTTTTTGTGGTGGAAACACTTAAAAATCTATCTTTAGCAGTTTTTAAAAATGCAATATATTGTTATTAATTACAGTCAACATGTTCTACAATATATCTCTTGAATTTACTCCTAATGGAAATTTTGTATCCTTTGCCTAACATCTCCCCAACTCTACCCCCTATTCCCTAATAACCAACATTCTACTGTACTTCGATAAGCTAAATTTCTTTTAGACTCAACATGTGAGATTTTGCAGTATTTGTCTCTCTGTGCCTGGCTTATTCCAATAATGCCATGTCCTCTGGGTTCATTCATAATGTCATAAACGACAGGATTTTCTTCTTATGATGATGGAATAGAATCTTATTGTGTATGTATACCACATTTTCTTTATCCATCCATCCATTGATGGACACTTAGGTTGATTCCATGGCTTGACTATTGCGAATATGCTGCAATAAACATGGGAATGTAAGTATCTATTCAACATGTTGATTTAATTTTTTTTGATATATACCTGCTAGTGGGACCACTGTATTTTATGGTAGTTCTATTTTTAATTTTTGAAGAACCTTTCCATAATGACTGTACTAATTTGCCATCCCACTAATAAGGATTTGAATGTAAAGGGTCCTTTTTCTCCAAATCTTTGACAATACTTATTATCGTTCATGTTTTTTATAATAGTCATTCTGATAGGAATTGGAATTCACAAAAACCTGCAGATTGAATCTTGATAGTAACAAAATAGCCATCATGAACTTGATATGAAATATGAAGAAATTAATTAAAAATTATACAGATAGATCTATATATGATTTTAATTTAATATTATAGTATTTAATTATATATATATATATATATATATATATATATATATATATACATACATACATACATACATCCCTTTTGGCTTGTAGAAAGGAGATGCCCAGGCTCAGAATATAATCTATGTTAATGCTCTGTACTCTTTTATTTAGTAATAAATAAATAAATAAAGATATCAGAAAGAAAATAAACTTAGAGCTTAATTTGAGATCAGAGGTCAGGGAAAGTCAGTGGAAAGTAAAACCACTTTGTATAACAATTAGTGAGGAATTTGAGGGTTGTGCATAGGTAGCTAAGGCGAAAAGACAGGACGAAAAGAACAGAGAGTAAAGACCCCAGAAAGTGGTTGGAGGCTTTAGGAGAAATTGTATTTCTTGAGAAATTCTCACTTGCAAAGATGGTTGAAATATTTTAAAGATCATTGTTGTTACATACTTAATACTAAGCTGTTTCCTGTTCCAATACCTTCTCTCTCAATACCTTCAACCCTTCCATACAAGGCAGCCATATATAACAACCTCATGCTAGAGGATCCATATGAATGAAACATGGCGGAGAAAGGCAGGCCAAATGGCATTGCCCCTCTGCTGAGGCTAACTTGGTGGAAACCCCAGCAATCAAGGGCACTGGTTCAGAACAGAAATTCAGATCTGGCAATAGCAGAAAAGCAGGCACATTCTACGCACCATGGTTATGCAAAGTGAGCTGAATTCTCTAGGCATTGGAGATCTATTGAAATTTTATTAAAAGGGAAAGTGGCCTAATTAGGTTTCAGTTTTATAGAGTTCAGATTGAAAAGATGGATAATGGCAGTTGAGAAGCAACAGAAAGAGTCCTTGGAAAAATGAACTAGGAGAGTGAAGCATACTTTAGGCATTTCAAAGATTGTACAGATTAATTTGATTAATTTGAATGGTGGTGCAGTAAGGAAAACTGCTTAGCAAATTTGTCACTATAGGTTTAAAAAATATTAGGTGTGGTGGGAAAAATATGTGACTTTGAGGCACATGGGAAGCATTCAAATGCTTAATTGGTGGTGGAAGCATGGGTCTGAAATACTGGAATGAGGTTGGGCTTATTTATGTCCCAATAGCTTTGTGACAGTGCTCTCTAAACTCAAAATTCTCTGAAATATCTAATAATCAGTGATTTTATTTCATGAAATTTTTACACACATTTGTGGAAGCATATTGAATTGAATAATCATCTTTAATTAAAAGAAAAAGCCTCTTGAAATCAATTTGCCTCTGGAAAGTCTGTTATATATGGTCACTATACTTATATTGCATTAATTTTTAAAAGAATCAGTGAAATTTATGGTATTAAACCAAATCTTAATAAAAAAAGAAAAATTAGAAATGAATCAAAGGGAAAAGAAAATAATATAAATAACAAAATCCCTGAAATTAGTCAATATCCCAATAAAAGTTTGAGCTAACTTGAGATTTCTTTTAAAATAAAGAGGTAATAAAAAATGTTGAATCATGGCTACAAAGTATTTGATAAAAAGAAAGGCTGACATTAAGAAAGAGAAGTACTTCCTGACATGAAATTCTATGGGAAATTTTTCATCAGGGACACTGAGAACCAATGGAAAATGTTTCAACCAAAGCTACAGAAATGTTCTTAAAATGGATGCTTCCTTTTGAGCCTGTTTAAAAAGCTAAGGACATAAAACATTAAGTCCAAAGGGAAGGATATTTTTCAGAAGACTAATACACCATAGCCCAAGTAATTTGTTTTTTAATCATAACTTAGTTAAGGAATGGAGTCAGAATTCTCTTGAGAGTTGGACAGTGTCTTGGTCCATTTTCTCTTGCTATAACAGGACACCTGAGGCTAGGTAATTTATTAAGAAAGCGGCTTACTTAGTTCTTGTGTCAAAATCAGGCCACATACTGTTTCATAATGTGGTAGAAAAGTGGAAAAGAGCCTGAAAGAGGAACACATCCCCAGGAGACTGAGGGAAGGTTCTAGATTCACTTGTTAACCTGCTCTCAGGTAACTAATCCAGTCCCAGGAACAGAAAGCTCCCAGCCAGGCCAGAGTCATTAATGTATTCATGAGGGTTAGGCTCCACCTCCCAATACTGTTTCATTGAGGAATTTAGCCTCAACATGATTTGTGGTGGTGACAGCCATAGTGGAACGCTAGCAGATGGCTGACAGGCTTCTCTAACTCTTAAATATTTGATTTTTTTTTTCAAGCAAGATTCTGACAATAGTATTGAATCTCTATTCTTTTGTTGTTGAATTCTCTGATGAATTCCCAGATTGTTGGTATTTTGTGTATAGATGAAAGTAAATTCTCAGTGTTTCAGGTGTCAGACATCTAGCACAGGACACTAGATCTATTTTGAAAATTTCAGATGATCCATATGGAAGATCTTCCAGGTTTCCATGAATGGGGGCCACTAGGAACTTTGCAAACTTCACACTAACTTGGAAAATTGTTTCGAATCTGTACAATCACTTATAGAATTTTCATATCTTATATAATATTTCATATTATAGAGAGTATAATTTTGGCTTGAAAACTTTGAAAGCTTGTGTTTGTAATTTGTTATCATCGCCAAAAAAATAAATTCTTCATTGCCTCAATAGATAACATTTTGATGAATCTGCAAGATCCAAATGAAATAACCTAATAATTAATAATATAATAGTGTTATCCTTCATTGCTACTTTCACTGGGTACCTTTTAAAGCATCCTGCAGGATGAGGTCATTTAGTGATGCCTACTTAAATATTAGAGAATGCCAGTAAGTGCCAACTGTTTTCATTGTTAACTAGATTATGCTGTTAGTGAAAATAATCTGTTAATGTACTTGCTTCTTTTCTTAATACTCTGATATGGAACAAAGAGGTTGGTTCTTAAGAAATTTTCCATATTCAGAAAGAAATCATTCCCCAAAAAAGTGTTGATCAGAGTGCTTAGAGCATTTTAGATGAGGACACCCCATTCTAATTACTGTATGTCTAGTGTCAGAATTTAGGACAGGAACATGGAAGGTCAATCTGTTTAAAAGCTCTATTTCTAGGGATTTTTAAGAATGTAAAAATCTTAGATTTTTATTACTGATAAAAGTAACTAAAGATTATCACAGTAGTAAGTGAGTTTGATAAGGTACTTTCTGTTTTAATGCAAGAGACTATCTGAAGAAATGACTTACAAGAAAACAATATTTTTCAATTCAGGTTTCTTATGCATGATATAATCATAGTAGACCATTGCTAGTCATGGTCCCATATGAAATAGCCTGTAAAGGATTCTTGTGAGCTCAGTAGCTGTTAAATACATGTATATCTTGCAAGCATTCTATCTGAATTTATAGGATTCTTCTGGGTGAATCTTAACCCAAACTGAGCTACGATTCTAAGTATGTTCTTATATATATCATGTCAGGTTAAAAGCCAAACTTCAATGTGGAATGGAATTATCTATCAAACTTTTCCACTGACCAACTTAGCTAAGAATGAATTCTGTAACCTTAGACTTGGAGAAATTGATTTTCTAAAAGTGGGTCCATTTCCCTTTGACATCTGTGTTCCCTCTACTAGGTCTTTCTATTTCATGTCTTCATCTTCTGGAAAAATAAAAAGTAATTCCAAATTGCTAACAACTTTCCCAACTTTATCATGCATTCAAAAGGAATAAGAAAATTTTTCTCAAATTCAAAGTGATTCCTAATTCAGAATAGGTGAAAATGTATATTGTCTTGCCTGTGGAGTAGCTCAGCTCATCACTACCTCTTGAATCCTTGATGACGAAAGACATTGAGAGACTTGACTAAAAATTGCAGTGTCACTTGTTGAAAAAGAGGAAGGCAGAATTGTCAGGCATGAAGCTCTTATCTCAGGAGTGATTAAGCTCTGATCACCACTTCAAACTTAGCGTAGAGCTGAATGCCAAGATCATTAATGTAGGAACAGCATACACATATAGGGGGTTAATTAATATGGGAAGGACATAAACCAACATTTTTGGGGTATGGGCATGATATCTTAATTTAACTGACCATATTACTAGTAGGATATGGTGTACTATGTAAAGTGAAGAATTTTGTATTCTTAGGATTAGGCTCAAGTCCTAGAGTTCTAGAAATAAGAGAATTTAAACCTCAATAATTTATCAAAGTAACTCTTATCAGACATATTTAAGTTTATGGGAGGCTACTTGCTATAATAATGGGTATAGAAATATATACAAAGGACTAAGGTTAATGGTAAGAACTTTTTTCATTATAGATGTATGAATTGGTTGTTTTGGAATCATGGATAAGATGCTCAGATTCATTAAAATATTAATGTTAAAGTTAGGGTTTTGATAATCAAACTTACTTTGAAAGTTTTGGGAAATAGTGGATTGTAGGGTACTCCTGTATAAAGGATTGCAGTTAAGGTATTCATTAGAACAATGTTAGTGTATTCCGCTATAAAGAACAGGGCAAAGGGGCCCTCAGCATATTCTTCCGCATTTACACTTAATTCCAAACACAGGAAAATCAAACACCAGAGATTGTGTTGAGGCTGCGTGCTGGAAACAATAACCATATCAGCTTAATATGATGGAAACCAAACAGGAAGAAACTGGAGAGCCTGGGCACCTCAGAGGCCTAAAATTATAATACAACAGGTTGATGAAGGCTGATAAACTCAGCTTATTTGCATTTTTACTCATTTTCTGCTGCACGCGAGGAAGTGAGTCCATCTCTGGCAAACTGGGACAAATCTTTCTCTTAAAAGGGCTAAGAGGAGAGAGAAGAATTTGTTTAAAGCCCATATACAAGCATTTTTAGCAGCTAGTAAATTGGAGCATGATGAGCTGTAAACAGGGACACTTCCTTCCTCTAGTAGCAGTTCAAGATGATATTCCCTTTGTCACCATTCAGACATGACCTCCCCTAGAGCCTAATGAAGAACCACACATGCAGTAAGGTTCTGTCTCTTTGAATGCCATTCAACAGGATGTGGTAGCCATATGACCTTCTGTCTTAAACCAACTTTATCATGCATTCAAAAGGAATAAGAAAATTTTTCTCAAATTCAAAGTGATTCCTAATTCAGAATAGGTAAAAATGTATATGGAACCTAGGAATTCACTTTTTTATCCAGTCTTCATTCTTCTGAGTATCACCATAACTAGAATTTTTTTTTCTCTCCTTTTTTTACCTTTGCTTTCTTTCTCTTTATCCCTCTGGGAAAGGAGTGATACTTCATTAGTCCTAAGACATTTCAGGATTTTATTTGTTTTTGTTTTTCTGGTTTGGTATTGATTCTAGAAAATAACAAGTCTGTTGAAATTCCCCCAAAGTTCTCAGGCTTATAGATGCCACCTGCACTTCTAAATTAGTCTTTCTTCTCCATTGCTTACTGTGGGTATGCCATGCTGTTGTAACCCAGGCTTCACATGCCAATTACACGTGTGAGAGACTAGAGAGAAATTGAATGTCCCATAAGATGTGATCACCCTTTCCTTCTGTGTATAGAAACAGCAGGTTCCGATTGCTCACTTATTGTCAGAACTTCCACCTTCCAGAGATGATACAAGGGCAAAATGAGAGATAAAGATCCATGTCTCACCAGTTATTTTTCCCTAATCACCTTTTTCAATAACTCTTTTGCTTTATTTTCCTAAATATTGTCATATTAAATTGTGTTTATGAAAGAAAAACTAATCAGAAAAAAATTAAATTATAATTTTAATAGGCAGAATTATTTTTTAATTCCAAGACGATGCAAAAAGTTAGTAGACCTTCATTTACTTGAGGAATAACTTTGGAGATTATTATAATTCCCAAGTCAAGAAGGCTATTAACTCAGATGTAGATATCATTAATTAAAATAAAGACTTTGGTAAATGAATTATCTTTTAGTATAGAAGGGCCTTTTATGTATTCTTTGAGTGCTAAGTATTGACATATGTTTACTTGTTGTTCAAAATACAGTAAGAATAAACATCCTTACCCAAGCTATACCATGACCTTCATGGTAATCCCAAATAATCTAAGCTACAGATACCAAGTTCAAATACAAATGGCCAGTTATTTCTTTTCTATTATTTATAAAACCTCCAAAGATGAGTGAATATTATAGTTAAATTATATTTTATTTAAAATAATTTGATACTAGGAAAAACCACCTCATGGCCTCTATTTCCATTTCTATTGTTAAATTTCAGGAAAGAATTCTTAGTGCTTTGGGGGCACAGTGAACATTTTCTAAAATTCCCTAAAATGCAGCTCTTTACCTTTAACTGCTTAAAGTTTATATTCCATTGTATCTGACTTCATAACACCTAATTTATCTGGGCTTATTTGAGGCATAAAAGATGACAAGAGTCATGGGTAAAAGTGTTGGTTTCCTAGATATCCATGAATGGGCTTAATTGGCATTCAGCTGTGCATGGGACAGTTCACTCCATGAGAAATATGGGTTAGTGATGGTGAGTGCTAGAGTTTGGTTGTCAAATGTTCCCCAAAGGTCCAGGTTTTAGAGGCATGTTCCTCAGGTGGTGCTTTGGGAGGTGATAGAAACTTAAGAGGTGGGGCCTAGAGGGAGGTCTTCAGGTGATTGGAGGTATGCCTTTAAAGAAAATTATGAGACACTTCTCTTTTCCTCTTTCTGTTGCTTTCTCTCCCTCTCTCTTTCTTTTTCTCTCCATTTTCCCACAGTGCTGAGGATGGAATCCCAGGCCTCATGAATGCAAGCAAGCACTCTACCACTAATCTACACCCCTGGGTCTTCTCTCTGCTTCTTGGCTATGAGGGAAGCAATTTTCGCTGCCATGTATGCCCTACCATTACCATCAGGTGCCCATACCAGAGGCTCAAAGCAATGGATTCACCAGATCTTAGAACAGAACATCGAGTGGCAATGAAAAATCATGCTGAGTGAAGTTAGCCAAACCAGAGACTCAAGGGTTGGATGTTTTCCCTTCTTTATGGAGGCTAGAGCAAAACCCAGGCTTTGATGAAAGATCGTAAGACTCATGTGTTAAGACATAGCAAAGGCGTACTAACACATAATCTAGGGCAACCATAGGTATGTGGGAGGAGGGGGGAAGGAGACAAGCAAGGGCAGGGGAGAGGGAGGGAAAGAAGAGATCTAGGGAGACAATCAACAAGTAGCATACTCTTTACTCCCCCGAGAATCCAAATAATACTTAGGCAATCATTTAATTCTGGAAAATTCATAATCTAAGCATTTATTTCACTTGTAGTGGTGAAATATAGAAGAATTAAGAGAGTGGGGGTGGGCGATGTGGGGGTAATTCTGATTTAAGAAAATATATACATCATATTGTTTCTGAATATGCATTTATGATTGTACAATAACGCAATTCCTTAATAAATTTTTTGTAAAAGTCCGTATGGCTATATTAATATCGGATACATTATGAGATCAGATGCTAAATATGTTATACAAAACAGAATTAAATGAGAAACAGATCTAGATATATCTTACATTGATATAATCTATCATCTCCCAAGGAGTTGTGACTTAATAAACCTATCTGATCTTACTTAAACAAAAAAAAAGAATGGAACATCCAAGTCTGTGAGCTAAATAATGTAATAATGTTTTCTCTTATAATTACCTCAGGTGCTTTGCTATAATAACTCAAATTTGATCAAAGTTGACTAAACCAGTAAAGAAATATGGGAAGAACTATGGTATGGAAAAATATAAAAAACCAATTTCTAAGAAAGGAAATTTATTCTTATGGGCTCTTTGATTCACTTAATAAGCGTTATTGATTGCTGTATTCTAGGGATTTTTTTGCTGTGTAATTTAATATGTAGGTAAGCAAACAAAATTAGAAGCTATTTTCCTCCAGGTATTTTCCTCTAATAGAGGAGACAAGTATGAATCGAATAATCAAATATGGAAATTTATACAAATGGTGTTAAATACAACAAACAAAAAGGATGTGGAGGTATGAAAGAGTATCATGGGGAAGGAAGGGTATATATGGAAATGATGCTGGACTTGAGAACTGAAGTTTGGTTACAGTGGCTCCTGGACATTGAAGGTGTCATCAAGGTAGGTTCTACCCATAGGACTGAGTTCAAAAATCCCTGAACTCATGTTAGCCAAACTCAAAAGACAGAGAAATCAGAGAAAAAGAGGAGGTTATATTAAGTCCTAAACCTTTATATTACTAAGTGTACTTTGAAGAATTTTCAGCATATTCATGAAAATCAGCTGTTGGTACTTAGCAAAATGTATGAAATAATTTGAGATATTTTCTTTCATGTTAGTGGAAATTCAGCATGTTAGGTTGGAATATATCATGTCAGGGTATATTCTGTACTTTTACTCTTTGAATCTCTGAAGTTTTACTCAGGTGTAATTGGAGAGGTGATGGAGAATCTAGTCTATGTCAGGCTTATTTTATTGTGTGCAGAGAGGCTTTTTCTTCATGAAGTACAGCTAGTTCCTTCTTCGAAACCTTATTGAAGATAAGGCCCATTCTGTCAACTTCAGTCTTTGCTATTAATAGCAGGAAGAATAAAACACTGGTGAATTGTTTCCAAACTTTACTGGAATAAATTCCAAATGGTTTAGAAGACTAGGAAGGATTGCGCTGGGTAAAGAAAGATTTTTTTAAAGGTCCTTTCTTCAAAGGGCCTTACAGAAAGGCTCCATGGCCCATGGCAAGGTCTGCTTTGTGTGGTAAAGTGATGGCAAATAATTGTGATAGACTAATTTCTTTGGAAGAGAGAGTTGTTTGTATAGTTTCATAATAAGCCCTTGAAATATATTTCAAAAAGGAATTGCCTAACTATTGGAAGGTTTGGTGTTTTAAAATGTCCTCATGTAAGGACAAAATAAAAATGAAAACTCAGTTACCACTTGGAAGAGCTTTAGAACTGAATGTAATTTGGATAGATAAAGGAGAATAAGAAGAGAGTAATATATTTTGCCTCTGACTTCTGTGAACAAAGACCTTGAACATAATAAATCTATCAGTTTCCAGGTCTAGATCATTATCCTGGACAAGAATAAAAGTGTCAGTTTAGAGGCTATTAAAATATCTCAACAAGATGAAAAAGGCGTTTGTTTCAGGCTGGCCTAGATGCAAAAGTATACACATGCCTCTCATTCAAAAGAAAAGACTATTTTCATAGATCATTAGTAGGAAGAGTTCACATGTATTGGAATCTTGCTGTGATCCAAACCATGTGCAGATCTCTTTTTATTTATTTATTTCATTTAATATTTACAACAACTCTGCAAGTAAGGTTCTCCTTGAATGATGGGGAAACTGAGGTATAAAGAGATTAGAAATCCTAATTTAAGATCAAGTGGATAATCCTGAACAAGAGCCCATTTTTATGACTCCCGAAACTGTTTTCTGTACCACTGTAATATACTACTTTTCATCCCCATGTTCCAATATTAGTTAGCAGCTGTAATGTAGATGTTTATTGGATTGATGGAGGGATGGAAACTGAATAGAAAATAAAATTAGGTAGATGAATTCAACTATATTCTCCTGCAAAGGAAAAAATAAAGATTTTAGTAAAGACAAAAGAGTAAATTTTACCACACACATGTGCACACCCCCCACCACTCATAAAGGATCCTGTAGAAGAGTGGTTAGACAGCTTCTAGGAAAGGTGTTCTTCAGTTGAATTTCTCCTCAAAGAGGAGTCTCACAATATTCAGAGAGGGAAGAGGAGAGAGAGAATGCGCTGGGGATTCATTTGATCCAGAAATCCATGAACCATTATATCAGCACTGCAAGGAAGAGAACACCACAGCTGGAAGAGGCCCCTCTAACGGACATTGTCAGCCAGCTATAATCCAATCCAAATCATATCCCTTCCCTTCTCCTGAGTGTGGCTTGGATGTTGAACCAGTTAAAGCTTTGGGGATTGTAGCACTCACAGAATAGTTCTCTATAGATCATGGTGTAGAGTTACAACACTGAACCCTCTCCAGGTAATGACACCCTCTATTAGGGCTTGTCTCAGACACCAGGCATTGGGTATGACATTGCTGCAGCCAGACTACAAAGTGACATGGAGAAATTTTTTGAGAAAGGGTAAAGGGATAATTGCATCTTTTCTAATGAGAATGTCAGGCACTCAGCCAAATGGAGGTTAAGATAAGTTAATGTTGCAGTCAGAGCAAGAACAAACCACAAGCATCTGCTGCCTCTCACACTCTTGCCAACAGATGCATTCTATCAGACCACACTCTGAATGGGCTTGCTAAATTGTCTAGCTATGCTATTGGCAACTCATCTCCTAAGATAGCATCTGTGACCAGCATAGCTTTTGTCAGCACTGCTTGCCTGATGCACTTGCATTTTCAACCCAGATCACCTGTCCTAAGATACTACTCCAAGCTATTCAGATGTTCTGCTTAGAATGGAGCGAAGGGCTGTCAGGCCTATTATGAGGGTCTATATGTGAGTATACTCTGTATTTTATAATAGAAACCTAAGCAGTGCTTTACATCTTGCATATTAAATGACTAAGCCATATGAAATTGTTCATGTTACAAAAAATATATAATCAATTATAACAATTCAACCCAAAATATTTACCTCACCCAATTTTGATTGTATAAAGCATGTGCAATAAAAATTAAATCTCATTATATCTCACTCTCCCAGTTCTTCTCCAGGGAAACATCCAACTTTAACAATTTACAATGTAATTTGGATCTTGAATATACCCCAGAGTTCCATGCATTGAAGATTTGGTCCCAGCCTTTGGTGCTATTGAAAGGTAGTACAAACTTTAAGAGGTGAGAAATAGGTAGGAAGTTAGGTCATTGGGGGTATACTCTTAAGGGGGATATTGGAAGTCCATTCCCTTCCTATATTTCTCTTTTTTAATGATCTTTTAAAAAAATTATTAAGGAGTTGAGTTATTATACAATCATAAATGTATATGAAGTAACAATATGATATGCATATATTCTTAAACCAGAATTACCCCCACATCACCCACACCCCAGTCTCTTGAATGTTTTATATTTTGCCCCTACAAACAATATAAATGCTTAGATTGTGAATTTTCCAGAATTAAATTGACTGCAAAAGTATTATTTGGACTCTCAAGGGGGTAAAGAGTATGATACATCCTTGATCGTCTTCCTAGATCCCTCTCTAGTCTCTTTTCCTCTCTCCTCCCCCACATGACTCCTCCTCTCTCCCCCTGCTACATACCTATGATTGTCCTGGATTATGTGTTGCTACACCTTTGCTGAGTCTAATACATGAAGTTGACTACCTTTCACACAGACCTGGATTTAGCTCCAGCCTCCACAAATGAGTGAAAACACTGGACCCTTGACTATCTGGGTTTGGCTAACTGCTCAGCATGATTTCCATTGCCATCCATTTACCTTCAAAGGCTGCAATTTTGTTGTTTCTAATTGCTCAGTAGAATTCCATGGTGTGTGTGTGTATGTGTATGTATGTGTGTGTATATGTGTGTGGGGGGGCATTTATATATATCATAGTTTTTGGATGCATTCATCCAGTGAGGGGCATCTGGGTTGTTTCCATAGTTTAGCTATTATAAACTGAGCTGCTGTCTCTCTTTTTACCTCCTGAATGCCATGAGGTGAGTAACTACATGTTTCTGCTATATACCACACAGGCCCAAAGCAACAGGGTCAAACAACATGGACCAAAATAAACCATTTTCCCTTATTAAGCAAATTTCTTAGGCATTTTGTCACTGTAACAGAAAGCTGACCTAACACAACATTTACATACATAAAAGTCTTTTTAAATAGGTATATTCATTACAATGGGATCACATTTACATATAATTGTGTTCTTCTGTGCCTGGATTTTTCCACTCAATTTATACTAGGGATCTTTTCTTCTTAGTCTTTCTCATTTATTTAGTTGTATTTCCATTGTATAGACCTCATAATTTATTAATCAGTCATCCTTAATGTTATTTCAAAATTTTTGCTATTACAAACATTGATACAATAAATATCCTTTTTATGCCTT
The DNA here is from genome assembly GCA_004027875.1 of Aplodontia rufa. Taxonomy (NCBI): domain Eukaryota; kingdom Metazoa; phylum Chordata; class Mammalia; order Rodentia; family Aplodontiidae; genus Aplodontia; species Aplodontia rufa. The sequence continues at coordinate 4,894 of PVKS010006942.1, read as the reverse complement.
TTCACATATGTCAAATATAACTATGGAATAAGTCCTAGAAGCATAATATTGAATGGTAGATATGAATATTTTAAATTCTGATAGATATTGTCAAATTATGCTTCAAAACTTTGCAACTTACTCTTTCACCAATGGTGTAGTCAAACCATTAACTTTTCTTAACACTTAATATATCTTTACCCTAATTTAATATGAATTTTTAATAAACAAGGCTTTAAAGAACAGAATTGTAGCTCCCACTTACCTCTCTCCAGTCTCACATAAACTCTTTACTCATTAAGAGGATAGCTGTCATTCCCACAATTGTTTTGACACTTTCATATGTAATACATGGATTTAATGCATTTATTTTAAGTACTATGAATATTTATACATTGCTTGTAAATAAATACAATGTATATCATTTGTGGTTTGGGATGATCCTTGTCATTGGCAGCCTACTTTTTTAAAATCACATTTCATTCTTGTGATTTATCCACATTTATCTATACAGCTTTAATTCATTTCTTATTTTTCACTGTTGTATAGCACCTAGTACTTTTTGTAGCTGTGAACATTTGTTGTTTTTTTTGTTGTCTGAGAATTTCTATAAAAATGAATTTGGGATCAGATGGTGCCACTTCAATTTTACTAAGTACTACCATTTGGTACCCATTTATTCTTCCACTAAGAGTGTAGCACTGAAATTTTTCAACATCCTCCACTTAGTATTGTCCAGCTAAAAAAGCTTAATACTCTGAAGGAGATTGAAGTTTGATTTCTTATTTACTCAGTCTGCTTTTCCTTCATTACTAAGGTGATTTCACATATATTCATACAATTTTTGGCATTTGCCTTTCCTGTTTTATGCTTTGTTTTTATGTAGTCTGTCCATCACCCCCTCTCAGGTCAAGAGAGATAAATTTTCTGTTCATCACTGGTGCTAGAAGGTAGATTTTTCCTATTTTTCCTGATATTAATTCTCCTCGTAGGATGTAAACACACTCACTTACTGGTTTTCAACATTCCTTTTATTTCTGTAATTTATTTAAAAATGCATTTATGGTGTCTTATTTTACTTGGTTTTTTTTTTTTTGTAAAAGGATTTTCAGAGTAATTTGTCCACACTAATCCCAGAACTGGAGCTCCATTAAATTTACAAGTATGTTATTAGAAAGTTCTTATAGAATTAGTTAAAGGATAGAGCCTCATTACTGATATCACTAGGAAGGCAGCTGCATAACTGTCTGAAAGATGTTCTGCTTCTAAAACTTCACATTTTTTAAATGTTCAGAAAAACCAAAGAGTTCAACTCCTTTCTTGATAGCACAAGGGGAAAAAAGCATAATTTAACAGAAAAATGAAATATGCAGCATTCAATATATAAATAGCTGAATGCTAAGTGAGTGGTAGTGTAGACGGGAGAATAAGTTGTTGTAGCATGTTCACTAAGGGGAAATTTCTCCTGATTTCATGTGGTGGGGTAGAGGGTGCAGGAAAGGCTTGACCAGGGAAGTCGTGGGGAAATTCAGCCCTTAGATGTATTATTAATTCTGGCATTGTTAGGCTCATTTTATATATAAGAACTACATAAATTTTAAAAGTACATATATGGATACTTTGCAAAGGCATTAAAAATAATTTAGTGGCTTAAAAAAAACAGGAGAGAGGCAATTTATAGCAGTAAGCACTTGAAAAACTTTGTTAAGGTCCTTAGTTTGATAAAAAAGAATAGTACCTAACTTACCCTATTTTTAAGTATAATTATCCCGAAAATTACAGAAAAAGAATGCTCAGAATATGATATTTAAAAATCAAGCATCATTTCTTATTAAGAAATTTCTGTGTTGAGATAAATTCTGGTGTATAGAATCAGATAAAATATAGTAATACAAAGAAAGATACACTTTTTTTTAAGAAAGAGGGGACAGTGAGAGAGAGAGAAAGAGGAAAGCAATTTTTATTTAGCTTTACATGTGACTTTCCTTGGGCACTTCACTGTGTACGTGGGTGCTGGGGTTTGAATTCGTGTACTCCTGCCTGCCAGGCAAGCACCATAACCACCGAGCCACCGTTCCAGCCAAAGAAAGATATATCTTTAAAAACTATCTCACTAAATCAATATTATATATTTGCTATCATTAAATTATCTATATCAACAATAATCATTATTGCATTTAAATATTAAGTGTCCCCCCAAAAGCTCATGTGTGAGAAAATGCAAGAAAGCTTGTATGTGAAATGATTGGTTTGCCAGACCTTTACCTAATCAGTGAATGAATCCCTGGCGGTAACTGAATAGTAACTGTAGGCAGTTAGGGTGTGGCTTAAGGAGGTGGCTCTTTGGGGGCATGCCTTTGGGTTCTGGTGCCATGGGCTGATCTGCTTTCCTCCACCACACTCTTCCACCATGATGTCCTACCTTAAGTTAGGCTCCGAGTGTCTGGTCCCAGCCGGCAGGAACCGGACGGCTCTCAATCGGTGGTTGACTGGGAATGAAGTAGACCCACTGGTCCTGAGTTCTCCAAGCGCTTTAGTTTTCCCTCTCTCTCGCTTGAAGCCTCCAAGCGCTTCCTTCTCTGCCTTCGCTCTCACTAGAGGCAAGGCCTTTACATACATCTCCTCTCATTAGAGGCTTTTACATCTCCTTTCTCTTCACCAGAGGCAAGGCTTTTTACATTTAGAGTCAAGGCTGATTACATTTTCTCTCTTTGGCGTCCCTGTTTCTACCGCTGCTCTGTTTCTACTGCCGAGGCTCTTCTTCTTCTTCTTCGCTGCTGCTGCTGCTTACTAGTGGCTACTCTTTTTCCCTGCTTGCCCGGTATTTATCTGTTACAACAACCAATAAGGATACAGTGCAAACACATTCAACCAATTGTAACAAATGAGTGGCCTAATGGCTTAGTCATGTGGTCAGGCAATTTGCTAATTACTAGGGAAGATACAAGCCAGCTGGGCCTCTTACAGAGTTGTTCACCACTAATTCTTTTCTCTGATATCTGGCCAGGCGTCATGTTGGCCTTAGTCTCCAACACTGAGCAATGGAGTTGGCCATCAATGGACTGAGACCTCTGAAATCATGAGCCCCAAATAAACTTTTCTGCCTCTAAAATTGCCCTTATCAGGTCTTTTGGTTCCAATGGTAGAAAAGCTGACTAAAACAATCTTAATCGCTTCACCTGCATAGTGCTAAGGCATTATTGTCTCTTCTTGCAAACAGTAGGTAATACCTGGCCTCAAAATGCTGAGCTTATAGACCTCAAATTAAGAAATGAAAGAACAGGATATATTCTTATCTTTCTATGGTATTGCTTTTTTTGGATATAGTTCCCTATCCGAAGGAAACAAATATGATAAATGGATTGAATGTGCTCTGAGATCACAGCAGATGTCTACTAGAAACAAGAAGTCCTGTTGGTACCATAACCTCAGAGTGTGCTCTGTTAGCTGGAGTGACTAATCTCTCTCAATTCAACCCCATTCCCAGAGTTCTGTGGCATGTACTGGCACAGTTCTGATGAACATAGCAACACAATGGCAAGTCTATCCTCCTGGGGATAATTTTGGCTTTGTTTTATGCAGTGGTCCTTCTAAATTTGCAAATATGTTATCTTAGGTCACAAGGAATGAGCATGTTAATTTTGCTTAAGGTGAGGTAAGATTTAGGAATATATCAGGCACTGATGTTAACTATATCAAGAATGTACTGGAACAGATTCAGAATGTTAGTGCCCTCCACCCATGTCTAAGTTCAAAAGGAAAATAAATCACCTGAGTTCCCATGTGGTAGTTATTGGAATATATTGGCAGGGTGTTTGGGGGGGCAGGAGTTGCTGCATTTGTCCAAGAATTCTGTAGAATCAGATAATTTGTATCACATGTTAAAAGAGTTCCCTGATTTATGAGTATAGTAAAACTATACTTAATCATTGGTTGAATTTAGAATGCTGCCTTCCATTTAGTTAGAAGTAGATTGAAAACTGAGTAGTTGAAATTTCAATGATAGAATTAAACAACTGTAAAAGTTTATAAATAAATTGATTTTCCAAACAAGCTCTCTAACTGTCAATTGTGCTTTGTAGTTTGTTGTTGTTGCTTCAAGTGATAGAATATAGTTCTTTATTCCAGGATTCCTTTTAAGCATTGAATGAATGACAAACACAAATTTTTTTAAAGAACTTTTTATTGCTTTTCAGTCCATTATTTCTTAATTCCTGGTAATGTGCTTTTTCTTTTCTTTATTTTCTCTTTTTTCTTTGCTAATAATCCCTCACCTAAGCATTAAGTTCATTTTAATTTGGTAATAAGTTTATATTGTTGTTAATAAAAACTTCTGCTCCAACCTTTGTTCTAGTATGACTTTTATGCAAGTGTAGTACTTATTTTTGGATGAAATTTCTAGGTTAAGAAATTTATTTTCCATTTATTTTTAATTAAGACAATCACTAGCTAAATTCACAATGATTTTTTAAACTTCTATTAAAAAAGCAATCCATTAAGTATAGAATGCAAAACTGAAATTGAGCTGGAAAGTTAATGTAATTGAAAAATCTTAAGCTTGAGTCCTTAAGAAATCAAGGTCAATGATGCCAATAGCCATTTTAATACAGTGTAAAATATTGGTTTTAGATTTAAATTTTGAAGTATATAGTTTTAAGTGAGACTTATGGGTTTATTCTCTTATACTATATTTTCAAAAAAGAGCAAAGTCTTCTGTTGAGAAGTTTCTATTTAGCTCTTTGGCCCATTTATTGATTGGGTTGTTTGTGTTTATGTAAATTGAGGTTTTTGAGGATTTTGTAGATTCTGGATATGAGTCCCCTGTCCGAAGAATCAGTCCATGATTCTTTCCATTTCTGTAGGAAACCTCTTCACTCTTTTGATGTTTCCTTGGCAGTACAAAAGCTTTTTAGCT